>JAUTDX010002473.1:0-55690 GCA_030844895.1 Ambrosia x helenae | reverse complement strand
TTGGTTTAAAGGGGGGAGTGGAACAAAAGACCGAGAAAAAATGGGGAAGTCCTTTATTTGGGTTTAAGGGGAGGAGTGGAGCAAAAAGTTAAGGCTATTCCTAGAAAGTGGACTAGACGTAGGAGATGCCCGGATCTTCAAGGACAAGCTTCTGGAAGGAATGGTGAGGAGAACATCCATATGAATGGAGAAAACAACACAGAAAAATGACTACGGTATATCCAATTGGAGAGGTATCCTTGGAGAAAATGTATCTCAGGGTTCTCTTAGGGGACAATCATAGGGCGGCTAAACGCATTATAGAATGGGAGAGATGCGCGATTTTTGATGACATGGGTAGGATTTTGTTGTAATAGTACTAAATACAGGTGAATTTACGGTGTTTTACATTGTGTTAGTGTCTTACTGTACAATGTAAATGTATACTTTGGTGATGAATGAAAGTAATTTGCCGATCAAAAAAAAAAAACTGCCTGGCGCACAAGGACATTTAGAACACAAGACCTATTACCTTATGAGTTAAATGGTTGTATTAAATTTACGTGTTCTTAAAAAAATGTGGGTTTAGTTAACAAACTGGACACTCAAATATTTATAAAAGTGTTGTAAATGATGATGGTTGTTTTCTATAAACGTATGTCAAAATCATACTAGGATATATGAACCTTTGAAGTACTATACATAATATACCAATTTATTATTTCCACCATTATCTTAACGCCGACTGAATATCTTTACATCATAATCAAACAAGCAAAACAACAAAATGACTCATATATAGTGCATCCACAATTATACAAAGTATTCGGCTTTGATTGGGATGATAAAGAATGCTATCATTTGTTCATAAAATTGTAAATGCGGATGTTTGTATATCGAATATATGATGTGAAAACTATGCTTGTTATTGTCTTAGTCGCCGGATCAAGTTAGTGAACATAAGTTAAACAAAATTATGGAGTCAAAACGATACCTTAGATAATTAGAAAGCCGAACAAGAATAACAAGATGATGGGGTGTAATTGATAACCGGAGGCCCGACGACAGACGTAGGCGGGTTCCACGAAGCGCGGTGAAAAGAGAGGGTGCTCAAAGGTGGTGCGTGGCGGAGGTTGGACCGGAGGTAGTATGTTCAGTGGTTACGAAATGGTGTGTGATGGTATCCGGTAATGGGCGGGTTCCGGCCTGTCTCCATCGAGAATCGAGATAGAGAGATCAAGTGTGTGATCAAAAGATTATGTTTTGGTCTGATAATGATGAATTGCCCATTTAAGGTGGCTTTCAAATGCTTTCAATTGTCGGTTACTAAGTGAAACGAATGGAACGACGATTTCGTAATTACTTGGAGCATTTTGCGGAGAAAGTGGCTCTACATTTCCATTTTTTTGTATGCATTATATTCTCTTGCGCATTGATTGCATAAATGAAATATTGTCGTTCCCATTTTGTACAAGAAAACGATGACTTGTCAACTTTCAAATGTTGAATTATTATTGTTATATATAACTAGGTGTATTTATATTGGGGTTGGTGGCCCAATGGTAGAAGCAATGCTTCTAGGAACACCTAAGGGAAAGGTCATGGGTTCAAGTCCCACAAGGAGTAGAAATTTGCCGTTCAAAAAAAAACTAGGTGGTATTTATACGCGCGTTGCGCGTTTTTTTACATGACGTGTTAATGCGGATTTTTGTAACCGGCAAAGGCATAGAGACTAACCTTGGACAATGAGAAAATACAAAAGTGGCAGCGGCTACGCGGAGAATACGGGAATCTCCCGCGGTCCGCGGCACATGGTGGAGATGGCACACGGAGATGTGGTCGGTGGCGGGCTGCGTACGTTAGAGTGAAGCAACTATTCATTTCGTGGTCGTTAAATATATTTAAATAATAATAACGAACAAAAACCGAACCCGTGCGAAATCGGTAAAAAACTCATTATGTCGAGGGCAAAAATTGGAAAAAAAAAAATTAATAAAAAAAGTTGATGACCAAAACCGGAAAAAAAAAAACTTAAACAAAAAGTAAAAAAACATTGTGTGACCAAAATGAGGGAAAAAAATTAACAAAAAAATTAGTGGTCAAAATGAGAAAAAAAAAAAGTTAACAAAACGTGCGAAATTTGGTAAAAAACGCATTATGTCGGGCCAAAACGGGAAAAAAAAAACTTAATCAGAAAGTCGGTGGCCAGAACGGGGTAAAAAAAACTTTAAAAAAATATAAAAAGCATTGTGTGGCCAAAATGAGGGAAAAAAAACTTAAAAAAAAAATTGGTGGTAATGAGAAGAAAAAAGTTAACAAAAAGAGAAAAGGGCCAAAAATGGAAAAAAAACTTAATAAAAAGGTTTGCGGCCAAAAACGGGAAAAAAAAAACTTAAACAAAAAGTATAACTTAATAAAAAGTTGGTGGCCAAAACGGTAAAAAAAAAAACTTAAACAAAAAAGTAAAAAAACGTTGTGTGGCCAAAATGAGAAAAAAATACTTAACAAAAAAAATTGGTGGTCAAATGAGAAAAAAAAAGTTAACAAAAAAAAAGTGGTCAAAATGAAAAAACCTAAAACCTAACTATTTAAATACTAAGGTCTTTTATTATTATATATTTTTTTATATATAATTTTAATTGTTATATAATTTTTTTAGACATGGGCATATAATATAACATAAACTTTATAAATTACTAACATAAAATCAAGTTCATGAAATAATTCAAAAAAAGTTAATTTTTTTTAAAGAATAGGTTATTACCAACTACCAACACGTTACGTTTAAAGTACAGTTTGCGCGAATTTAAGTTTTAATTATTGACACTTTAACTCCCTAAACTTGTAATTAAATTATTAGAAAAAGTCACGAATGTTACACATATCCAGTATATCCCATACTCGGATTCAATATTCGGTCTATACACCCGTGCATACGTAATTCTTTTCTTAAAACCTAATCATATTTTAGGTAATTTCCTCATGCCACGTTTTCCTTGATAGGTTACGGTTTGTTCTCGGTTTGATTTCTTAGTTTCATTTTTGGTGCGTCATTGGTGTTTATATATAGGGTGTACCGCAGCTTACCCATCACACCAATGACACCTCGTAAATGTACTAAAAATCTCCCCAAATACTTGATAGAAAACGTATTTGAATACGTACCTAGTCGAATAATCCTATGTGTGTTATGAAAGTTACTATTCCTTAAAATCTATGTTTTTAGTGTAGGTTAACTTACCGAAACAGGGGTCCTTCGTTAGACTATGTTCTTAGAGTTTGTATGTTATTCTCACAAATTTTTATGCCTAATACTGGAGGTAATCTTGTCTATATCATCCGCAACATAGTTGAATTCTTAAGCCTACAAAATTTTCTGCTAATCTCGATGTTGCTTTCTTATTCATATCGATTATTCCTTATATCATTTAAAACACAAACGCGTCTGCTCCCCCCCGTTAGGCCTATCTATACATCTCTATCGGGTAAATTATCACTATGATCAAAAGGTCATGTAACCTAACCCAAAGTTTTTGGTAATAATTTAAGGTCGATCTTAAACCTATAAGTGGTTTCATGACATTCTCTCGTGAGTCCTGGGACTTGTCTTACAACACTAAGTTGTAAACAATAGTGATTTTTGTTAGATCTTAGAATTTTTGCTATGAACGTGACATGTATTTTATATAGTCAGCATCTTAATTGGTTTCACTCCCCCCGTTTGGATTTACCTATTTTATTTTCTTCTGGGTTTTATAAGGATAACTTATCACTATGCTAAGGGTTATGGAACTAATCCAAATGTCTTGGCCATAATCTAAAGAAGCATGGGATAATAAAATGATGAAACATGTATTAAATCTTACGGTTACCTCATGTAGCGTTTTAATCCTAGCCTCATCGAGTTACCGGTTAGGATACTTATGGTGAACGTTACATTCTTAAGCCCAGGTTACCGCCTTTCCGGTTGTCATTCCTGAATCATCTCTAAAACCTGTTAGGTGATCATAATTCCAACATACTATATTTATCTTAAATCTGTGCAGGTCGATATCAATTAAGTCCAAATAAAATGATCTAGTAACCAATAGTTTAAATTTCTAACTTTTGTCTAGCTGGTAAGAAGATACTAACGCAGAGTTTGACATATATATAGGCGCACAAATGTCATATTAAGCGATATCAATTTAATAGGAAATAAAACTTATCAGATTAGGGTATTCATTTGTTGATCAACTCTCTGCTTGATACTTCGGATTATCTCAAATTCTAGCGCCAAGTTCTTGCGATGTACCTAACTCCTATGGTTAGCTCATAACTTGGTTAGGAATATTATTTACACATAGTAATATTCATGTAAATTTATGAACACGTATATAAACTTATCAAAATACGCCAAATTGTATCAAGTTTACCAAGTTTCGCGACCTTTACAATAGTAATACAAGTATATCACATAGTTGTTCACGGCTCTCGAACATAGTCCATTTCTATGTACTAGTTCATGATCATCATGGTTAACCTTCACAATTTTTGGCGACTCTTCGAATTTCTTAGAACTTTTTTCGTGCCTGTAAATTCACAATTACATGACGTCAAGTGTAATCGTCAATTACCTCACGGAATTATTCTAGTAATCTCCGTCGTAGTCATCATTCACACATCACACAAGTCCGTTCACTTATCAAACTGGTTCTAAATCCTTGTAAGCATTCTAGTGTGTTCAGGCACTCAAGTCTCGTCTTATTTCGTTTCTAACCCTCATCAGTCTTATGCAATTTCAAGTATTTCCTAGGTAAGTAATCTTAGAGCCTTCAATACTAAGTTCTCTAAGTTGTCCTGATGTAGCATAGGATATCTGGAGATATCCTATTCCGGTACATCCGTTGCTCTCTGATACCAACTGTAACAACCCGACCAGGAGAGGCTGACGTTACGACAGTTTGGTAACAGACTTGCACAACGGAAGCAACGATAGACTAATATTTAATATTTGTACAACCTTTAGTCGCAAAAATAATACAAATACAATATAAAATATAACTAAAGTCTAATGCCGGGACGAGACGCGGCGGTCGTCGAAGCAGCTGGCGGGTTGTTATCCACTAGTAAATCCGTTCTCTATTGTCTATAACTCTAGAAGCTCTAGCTCACGACACTTATAGTCCGAATCTTCTATCATGATAACCTCTAGTCCACATCTAACAAGCATATACCTCGCATTTCCCTCCATCCGTCTGCAGTACCTTAACACATGCTTAAAAGAGTTCGGGTCAGCAATTACGCTGGTTGGTCCGTATAAGTAGTAAGTGGATCCAAAACAAGTTTATCATTTCAAAAGCCAGTTTCCAAGTTTACACAGTTTAACACCTTTACACAAAGTTCAACACACATGATGTACAAGCGACACCTCAACCCTAAACAGAGAATCAATAACTGTCATATTGATCCGTGGCCAAAATATATGCCGCAATGGTCTTAAAACCTTAGTGGAGGGTTTCCCGGGTCCCTAAGTCCCGAGTCCACCTTGCGTGGGGGATTCCCCAAGTAGTACTACCCATATATTAAGTGGCTTACCTCTAAGTTAATGAGTGTCAGTATTATCCGACAGTCTGTATCTTGTCACATCAAACAGTTTACACACAAAACAGTTTACACACACAAACATATGTTCACCCCCAAAACATTTACAACAGAAAAAGGGGAGTGGTACACGAACATTGCCTTAGCAACGTTTTTACATGATCACATAGCATCCCAAGTCACGTTTCCAATCACTAGCATGATCATATTCAAATTTCATAAATATTAGCGCGTGTAACCATCATTATGGTTACACGTGTGGGCACGCTTTGGTTCTTCATCCAATCTTCTATTTGACGGTTTATTAACATTCAATTATATATATATATATATATTGTTATGTAAGTTCTTTAATGGTCCAAAGTACAAATGATCATATACACTACTTGGTTTCTTATGTCCAATAATGTCATTGTTATTACTAGTCGAGTCCATGGTTCAACATCTTAGTCGCCAATCTTATCATTCTCTAACATTACAAAATCGTCCTTAATTTTCAAGCCATCAATAATATAATTTTACTTTGTCAATCCATATACTTTATATAAATTCATTAATCGCCTTAGTTTATCGAGTCAAGTCCCATTGTTTGTCAAAGTCATATGTTCTAAACGGTTGAGTTAGTTTAATATACTAGTCGAGTCCCACACGTGTTAACCAATACAATATACTAATCCTAAGTTCGGGTTCTCACTGTTATACCTCTCGGGTCTCTTCAGTTTACCGAGCCTCTGTCCGTTGACTTCTGTTGACCGAGCCAACTGGTCGGTTGACCAATTGTTGACTGATGTTGACCAAGTCAGTTGACTTTTGTTGACTGACTGTAGACTTCGGTTATTCATCATCACAAAGTACTCAACATCATCCCCAACCTCTGCACATTGCTCCTGTTCACCATCTACTACAACCACTTTGATAATCCAAGTTAACAACTACTCCTCATAGTTATCCATCATCAAGATCAGGTTCCACCACCACAATAATTGATGACCTGTCGTTAGGGTCATGCAAAAACTAAATAACCTAGGTAGCCAGGGTAAGTAGGGAATATCGAATCCACGAGGAGCATGTGGTTAATATCACATAAATTATTTGTTCGTTTAATCTAGTTAACAAATAAAATAGAAAAATACAATTATGAAGTTTGCTAGTTTTATCTTTTTGTTTGTTTTATAAAAATGTTGAAATGATAACAAAATAATCTAAATAAATAATAAAGATAAATGTAACTTCCACCCGGGATCCTATTTGTATAATCTTGCAACCTATTCGATTTAACTACAAGAACACCACATAGACATGGCCTTGGTTATCCTGTCACAATAACTAGCTATCCTGTCACAATAACTATTCAGATTGAAATAATAACTAGGGACATGTTTTCAACGTAAACTGTACGCCTAATTATCCCTATACAAGTATCAACCAACCTCCCTATGATGCCAGAAATCACAGTTAATAGATAAATTGGTTCAAAAATAAGCAAGGTTTATTCAATCCAACACAAGTAGTAAAAATACTAGTTCATACATAATCAAAACAAGTTCAGAATACAAAATCAATACAAATATTCACCCGGGGGAAATCACGAATAACTTAACCGCTCATGGTTATGGTAGAAGCCTTCATCTTCTTTCTCCTTCTGCTGTGTTTGAACTTCTCTCTCGACAGCCAAATAGGCTGCCGTCTACCCCTCCAGCCGTCAAAAGAATAATCAATCCTCTAACCCCTTTTGTCGTCATATATCATCCCCTTTAATACCAAAAACAACCGACATTCATTTACCTATAATGGGCCACTTGTTTTGTTCCTTCATTAAGCCCATCAAAATACTATGGATCCCAAGTTTTAGTCCAAACGTTTATGAACTAACTTTCATGTTAAAACATTTATAAGCCATTAAGCCCAATCGAATCTTGCAAGAAAATGCCACGTAATGGAACTGCATAACAAAAAAAAAATAAAATAAAATCAAACCTTAATAAGAAACTAGCAACTTTGGTTTACTAATACATGTATAAAAATATAAACTACTAAAACTAATATATTTACCAATAATACCGATGCATTTAATTATATTATAATAAATATATAGAATAGTGGACCTAAAATGCACCGATTAAATACAAATATATATACGAAACTAGCGTATTAAAGGGTGTTTTCACAAACACATCAATAATACTTTAATCAAAACCCTCATTAACAGGAATGATACATAGAAAGATTATCGGAGCTCACCTTCAACTCGGACCCCTATACTGATCCATCGCCTCTGCTGTCGTACATCAACACACTACCCTTCACCACCTTCCTACTCACTCCTCAACAGAACCCTAAGTCACTACCGCCGCCACCACCTTTAAACCTCCATCCTCATAATATGATTTATCTTATAATCCTACAGAAACCCTAACCTGAACAATCGTCACCGGCACCGTCGTACTACTCCATGAGCTCCGTCGTGAGCGACGGTTGGAGACCCACCGTCCGCCTCTCTCTTTTTCCCTGGTCTCTTCTTCGATCTCCCTCTCTCATCTTCGTTGCTTCCTCTCTCTCCGATTGTCTCTCAGATCTCTATTTCTCTCTCTAGATAATTGGGTGTGAAGTGGGTGTGTGGTTGAGGGAAACGCCGCCGGTCACCACCGCCTGTGGGTGGTGGCCGTATCTTCCAGTCTCCTGCTCCTCTCTCTCTCTCTCTCTCTCTCTAGAGTTTATATGTGTGTGTTTGTGTTTTTAATAAAAGCAGGGAAAGGGGTGGGAGGTTTGGGTTTTATACAAGACTTGGTTAATGGTTTTGATAAAACCATTTCATGGTTTTTATTTGTTGTGTTGTCACAAGATGGGGAGGACCATGTGTGTCCGCCCTTGTGACTAACCAAAAGGGATTATTATATTATAAAGCTACGTGGGAATGAAATGGCATTTAGTAACATTATTTTGATCAAAGCTATGATTTTTATTAATTAATTTAAGCTGCTTAACTCATTTTTCTTTTATAACTTTTAACCTACAACGTTTTAGTAAATTCCGAATGTACTACTAAGACGAACTAATTTTTATCAACGCGTCAACCTAAGTTTTATTAAAAACGTGATAGGGTTCAAATATAATATATAATATTACTACTACTATATGGTCTCCTATAACACTAAATACTTCTTTAGATCTCGTCTACTAGACATGACTCGTCTAGATATCTTTTAGTTATATCTTTTAAACGATACTTAACAACGAGCGTTCGTTCAAAATGCCTGTCATGAGTTGTTTTACCCGCTATCTACTCATTTAATAATATTTAAAATACAAGTATTAAATATTTTAAGCAACTTAATAGGAACCGTATATTACAGATACCGGACGAGTTTGTGATGGGACGGTATCTATTGGCAACTCAAACTACAGTTTGCTCCGAAACCTTGTTATACCAAATACCAACATGTTGGTGGAGTTTGGGGGGCTAAAGAATCCAAGAGCAAAGCTTTCTCCATTAGAGACCAAAATATCCCCATCTTTAACCCGTTTGATTGACTGTGATGGTGTCAATACAAGTAACAAAAACCGGAAAATTAGAAAGACTAGCATAGATACTAGAATGCCTCTTTCTTGGTGCATGTTTTCTGTGATCGGGTCCTTTTTTTTTGTCTATTTGAATAATTAAAAGAAATAATCTTAAATATCAAAGAAGATAGATAATTCTATGGGACTTTAATGTGTTTCAAACAATAATTAAAACAAAGACATAATAATAAATTCTAACCTAGAATCTCATGGCCAAAATTGAAATTGCAATACACAACAATTTTCGATCGTTTTCATTAAAAATACTTTTTCTTTAAGATGAAATTCATTCACAAAAGCAAACGGGACAGCCTACTAAACAACCTAAGATTGCATTACATCTAAATTACGCCATTTGAACGAGATGATCGACTTGATTTTGACCAAAGAAATCCAAGTGACTTGTATCTTCAATGACTTATGCAATCTGAACCTCCTTATTTGAGAAACATTTCCCTTTTCTTGTCTTCCACATACTCCAGCATGTAACTATCACAATCTCATGAATGACTTCCTTCTCTATGTTGGGTTTCTAGAGGCATAGAGACCTTGGGCCCGGTTTGGGCCCAATGTTAGGTTTATTGGGGCCCCACATAGAAAGATAATTTATTTATTTGTTGTATATGTCATTGTCATTGTCATTGTAATTGTAATACTAAGACAACCCTAGTTGGAGCTCGTGGACGTAGATCCCCACTGGACTGAACCATGTAAATTCTTGTGTCACATGCTTGTTATTTTCTCATTTGTGTGTTATACTGTTTGTGCGTGCGTTGATTCTGCTGCGGCACTTGAGACCTAACACTCTCTACCCCCCCCCCCCCCCCCCCCCCCCCCAAAATGAAGTATAATTATGAAGCTCTAGCAGAGATTCTAACATAAAAAGGGAAGACTTGACATACCCGACACCATCTATTAATAAAATAGCCGAACTTTAGCCACTAAACAACCTCTAAATTATATGTACATAGTAGAATAGAGGTTTTATGTTCTTATATTTTGGTATATCCTGAAACGCAAATCCGCAATCAGTGATTTTGTGAAGAGTAATTATCACATAATTCAAAATATAAAACATGTTATCAAGTTTTGCAATTCATTACATTTAGAATTCAATTTTGTATTGAATTCTTGTCAGACATTTCAAAGTTTTGTGCTCTATAATAACAAGTTTGGCCACTTTTAAAACAATTAAAGGTGCTTGCATTTTTCAAGAATGTTGCTATAATTTTTTCTGTTAGAATAAAATTATTGACGCCTTTCTTTTTGTTTAATGCCGACTCCCAACTTTTCCATGAATAGACATCCTTGTTTTCACTAGGCGACCTTTGGTTGAGGGCAGATTGATTTAATCGTTCAAGAAGACCTAGTGACCTGCAGTGGAGGTCATCTTGATTTAATAGATCATAATATGACATGTGATTCAATTACTGAGAGCACCACAATGGGGTAAGACCCGTTGGGTAAAACCGAACGGGTCTGATAGAAGTGGACGAGAGCAAACGGACGAGCACCATTGTAGGTACCATCTGGAAGTTGGTTTGGAGGGTCCTCTAGGCGGACAGTCTAGTTGGGGGGGGGGGGGTGGAGACGGTCCCACACACACATACAACATTTTATTATTATTTTATTTTATTTTATTTTTTTGTAAAAGTCAGGTGTAAGGTGGAGGCTTGGAATCTTTATCGCTGCAGAAAAGAGTGGGTTTTGAAGGATTGTGATTTGGAATGATTTGGAATGATTTGGAATAATGTGCATGGTGATGTGACGGTTTGAAATGGTTTGGTATGATTACCATTGTGGAAGTTCTAAAACAAATTAGGTGACCTATGGTGGAGGTCAAGTTTAATTAATTTAGATAAAGATTTTGGAGTGTAGAAACTCCACTTGGTAAGTTTTTGTAATCTAACATGAGAGGTGATTCTATTACTAAACAAAAGAGGTATTAATGACAATTCATCTTGTCAGTTTTTACCAACCGATTACTTCTGCAGGTTTTTACCAAAGAATCATATCCGTCGGTTTTAACTGCCAACCTTCGATATAAAAACGATTACAACAAAATTTTGAATGTAAAACAAACTAAACGGTTGGTAAATTGTCATTATTCACTAACTTGTTAACATTGAAACTTTTGTCCATGGTTAAACCAATAGTTACCGGTTAATTTTGCTGAGAATTGTACAGTTCATTGTATTTTAGGGCATAGTGTGCCAACTCATACTCTATCAGTAACGCATTACTACAATTGAAGATAAACTTTTAATTAGATTCCTATAGGGTTTTCTATTGTTGGCCGGTTTTGCTCTATCCCGATGGACTATCTGTAAGTGCATTATTTGTATATCCCTAACTGGTGATGGGTTGTTAGGTCGTTGGCTAGGTTAATCGAGTTGTTTGTAGCTCGTAAATATGAATAAGGTATTTTGTAAGAAATCACACAAGTATGAAGATTATACACGACTAGCTTCACTAATCGTGTGGTTTTCCAGGCAAGTATGAACCATACTCGTGTGTCGAATTGCTAGTCGCTCCATCGGCCTGGGTTGACTAGCTGAGCCTATAAATAGGTCCACTCAGTGCCCTAACAACATATTTGTTCATTTGTTCATTTTAGAGAGAAAACTAGGTGTTTTGATGATCAGATTGTATTTGTAACACTCGAGCTCTTTTTAATATAATCTTTATCATTGAAAACCAAATTCGAACAACTCGTTTTTGTGTGTGTTTGATGTTCATTGTTGCTTAAACCATGACCAAGGGTTCCGCACTCAGTTCGTGTCCAAAACCCATGATATCCAGATCATCCATGACGGTCCTACAAGTGGTATCAAAGCTTTGGCTCGTATCACGGCTGTTTCGATCTGCAACAAAAAATTTATTGAAAACATAAAAGTTTGAACAAATCTAAGTTGGTTTTTGAAGTTGAAAACCCATTTTGATAAAAACTCATTTTCTTAGATTTAGTTGATTTTTTATTGATAAAAATGTGTATTTTTGAGTGGGTTTTGTTCCTAAAGTGCTTTTGAAGCTTTTCTAATCATCATATCATCAAACGCATCATTTTTAGAGAGATTTGAGCAAAACAGCTGATTTTCATGAAAAACAAGTAATCAGGCCTGTTGGGGGCAAGTATGAATCTTAGACACGACTAGCTTAGCCAATCGTGCTACAGTGACACGACTAGCTTTCTTAATCGTGCTACAATGACCCCGACTAGCTTTTTTTAATCGTGCTACAGTGACACGACTAGCTTTCTTAATCGTGCTACAGTGACACGACTAGCAATCCTAAAAAAACGAATTTACTGGAGTTCGACTTTCGTTGACCGAAGTTGACTTTTGTTGACCATGTTTGACTTGTCAAAAAATATATGTGAACCGTCTTTGACCGAAGTTTGACTTTTGTTGACTAAAGTTGACGTTTTGACTAGACTTTCGTAATGGCAAATGCAACCAACCTATGGGCTTTCACGTCTTAATGAATACCTAACCGGTTCAATAACGACAACAATAGGCGACTTCCGAATGTAATCCGTGGGCTCATCTGGAGAGGAACTCAACGTGAGATGTTAGTCAAAGTCAACCAAATCAAACCACACAACTTAACGATGTTCAAAACAATTAGGAACAGTTGTGGTTTCGGTTGCTCCTGCAATTCACTCTATCTCAGCAAACACGGATGTTGCGAGTGTATTGATTATGCATACTGAGAAAGGTTTTGACCGGAAAACACAACTTATGGGAGATGATAAAGGGAAAATAACATGTTTTGCTCAACGAATAGGAACTGTAGAATCGGGGAGAAACGTTAGAGAGTGCTTAAACCTCAGAAGAGAGTACAGATGCAGATAGTGAGTCATCAGCAAGTGAACTAGACCTGAACGAAATTCTGAAGAAACCAACAGAACTGATGCAAATTGTTCAACTTCTGGAAGGAGTGAATCAGAAGAGGAGGATGCTGGTGATCAAAATCATGAAGTTGGAGTTCAAGTCTTACAGGGAACTGTCTCTATTACGAATAGATCTTCCAGGTTTAACTGTACTAACTGTGCCTAACTCCAAAGTACGATTTAAAGGCCGTCTGAAAACCAACAGACTCTTAATTGCGATCTTGCTAATTGCATAACCGCTAATGAAGTTTTGAGAGCAAATGAAATGGATTTGAAAAACTTAAATGAAATTCTAAAGAAAGAAAATTCTGAACGTTCTAAAACTCTTGAGGAAATGAAGAAAGAATTAATACAAGCAAGATCTGATTATGAAAAAGCTAAAAATAAGTTAGAAGGTTTTAAATTGGCAAATTTTGTGTTGGATGAAATGATATTGATTGTGAGAACCGACCTCTACAAAAACAAAATCAAGGACTTGGTTACAATACACCTTCTGTAAATAGATGAATGTGAAATTGAAGCCAAAGACTGTACTAGAGGTGGACCTTGAGGATGGAAGGGCTAGACATGTTGGTGCGATCTGACAAATTACTTTCTGATAAAGAGTTTTCCAATAAAAGTTTTGATCAATCTTTAATTAAGCATGTTTTTTTATGGAAATACCAGTTTCCAAAGCTCAAATCAGAAAGTTTATTGATCAAAAGCAACAAGTTGAACACAAACCCACCAAACATGTGAATCAAAAGAACCAATATGGGAAAAACCAAAAGGGTCCCAAGATCAAAGAAATCAAGCCTGTCAAATCAAAAGGTACCGATTAGATGAGAAATTCTTATCAAAATCATCAAAATAAAATTTCACCAATGCTTGATGACCTAGGCCGGTCAAAGATGGTCAAGGTTTGGGTCCCATTTCCGAACTAATCTTTGAATGAGTGTGCAGGGTGTTCTGGAAGGAACTATCAGCAGTCCTTAGATTGTTGGCAGTGGGGCATCCTAGCACAAATACGTGACATATCGCTCCGGTAAATTGAATAGAATGTCTTTGGAGGATATGAAACTTTTTCTAATAAAAGGAGGGGTCGGCTTAGCATAGAAAGATAAGAAGAAAGTAGAGAGAAAAAAATAAAGAAAGAAAATGTCCAATGGGATTTTAATTCATTACCCAGTGTTTTTGACTTTACAAACGGGTGTCAGTAATGTAAAAAAAAGTGGATCCCGTGGTTGCTGTAAACGATTCTTTCATTATCTAAAGGGTTTCTGACAGAAGGTTACGGTACCCTAATAACGATAACATTAATCTCGTTACCTTTATTGACTCTGTCGATGGTGTTTGCAAAATCAACAGGACTTCACAACGGGTGGATGTCAAGTCTTGGAAGGAGACGTTTGTTGCCATTTCAACCTGCGATGCTGAATCGGTAGTTGCATCGAGCTGCTGTTCCTGGTTGTTTGGACACACCAACAAATGAGTAACTACGGTTTGCAATTTCTTCACACTCCCATTCTTGTTGAATATGAGAATGTCATAGTGATCAGTAAAGAGTCGGTGATTACCAAAGTCCACACTGACTACCAATATGTTGAAATTTTTACCAAATTTGACTATCTTTAAATGGTAAATGGCATTTTGGGAAAGTCTCAGTAAACCACATCGAAAAACCAGTTTTTGTAAGTACTTTTCTTCAAAAATTTGAAAATCCAAAAAGATTATCTTTTTGTAACTTTTTAGATTTTTAGGGGGAAAATCAGAAAATACAAAAACATCAGAAAAACTGAAAAATCCAAAAACATTAGTTTCAATGATTGGACAAAACATGAATAATTCATTTAAAACTTAAAATTGTTAACCGATACGACTTCATAACATTTATAAGACCAATACGCACTTATAAGCCTAAGTGACATATTTTTTTTAAGGCTCGAATGAGGTACGTAAATCCTCAAGGACGCAAATGCATGAGAGGATCCATAAACTAAATATAGGGTATCACACTGTATATTATCGCTCCCGCGGCAACGCGCGGGCTTTCTACTAGTAATTAGTATGGTGATGTGTTGGGTAGCAAGTTAAAGTTAGTCTATATAAACTAAGTTAGGCTTTGACATTACCAAAAGAAAAAAAAAGTTACGATTTAAGAGTAATTTTTAATTTGCGAAACTGATATCGAGTCTGCAGAACACGTTTTTACGGCTTGCGGGTTATGGTTCGGAAATCTGGTCTGCTGTGGTTTCTTGATGTAGGATCGGGCCTTTGTTTGCTTTTCATGTGACTGACCTTCTGCAATTGTCAAAGACTTTGATAGATAATAAATGGAGAAAGAAGATCTTAAATGGCATAATCTTTATTGCTATGTGGATGATTTGGAAGAATCACAATAAGAAGTTATTCGCAGGAAAAATCTGAAGGTTTCTGAGATGGTTGCGAGTATTAAGTCTGTGTCATTTTTGTGGCTTAAGAGTCGTACGTGTTTTAAGGATCTTAGACGGGTCAATTGGGCTAAGTACCCTTTGTATCTCTTGTAAGGTTTTGTTGGGTCGGTACTCGCTTTAAGTACGTATCCCGTTTTTAGTGAAGTTCATCTTTAAAAAAATTGTAATTTAAGTATTGAGATATTTTCTCAAGTTACAACATTGGAGGGTTATTGTTATTTCATTCAAGTTCTTGTGTATGTGATTCTTGGCTTAAAAAGTTATCATAGATTTAAACCCACACAAGTAAAGAATAATAGAAAAATGACGCATAGCTATTTGTTTATAGGCAGCTCCCAATTTTTTAATGAATATGGCATTTTTTAATCCAGAAGATAACCTATATTGGAGATCAAGTTTATTCAATCATCATTTGTATTTCCTTAAAATAAAAACTTGATTTAATATTCCAAGATTGCTTATATGGTGCAGATTTTTGAAAATCAAATTTTCGGTGGTATAAATATCCATCGGTAATTAAATTTACTACCTAATACCGTGAACGAGATCGTGTGGATAGATTCCTACCCAACGAGTAACGAGTACCGATCCAGGGTCAGTCGTGAGGATTTAAGTGTATCAGCCGAGTCCAAGAAAAAGGCCTAGGCCCCTAACATATTATATAAAGTAATTCTTTTAAAATGATAATTAACGTTATAGCAATAAACATAACAAAAATATAGTATAAGAATCATATATCTAAAAAACTAATAGTAATCATGAAACTCTTCAAGCATTTTTTGTAGCAATTATTTGAGCACCAGGAGATCGTTTAAGAGACATAATGTCTGAAAATCAATCAAAATTCAAAACTATTAGCAATTAATCAATTCTAATCTTTTTTGTACAAATTTTTTATCCAATGTTCAGTGGATTAATTATTTAATGGATTATCACTTATGGATCAACTGAGTTTATACTTATTAGGCCCAAATGAGCTAAAAGGTTCAAGATGAATCACGATAACCTATATCTATATTTTATTTTATTTTATTTTATTTTATATCTTACTAAGGAGGAGTTATGTACAAGATTGTCATTTTATTATGGATACAAGTTTTATTGCTACATATACAAATTAATAAAGCATCTTTTATAAGGCTAAATTAGTCACTTAAAGGTATATTAAGAAACTTACAAGGTTATTTATGTATATTAACCATGGTCCCATACCTCACATCCTAAAAACCTATTCCATTACTGCCCTCATGCGTATACCAATCGACTGAAAACTTCAATTTCTTCAACCGATCCCCCTCTCCTCCCTTAGACTAAAGGGTGTGGTTCGGGAGAGAGGTCGGGATAGGGTGATGTGCATTTTCCCCAGGGGAACACTGCCCCCCCCTTCCCCTTCGGTGTAAACGGGGAAATCTTCCCCTTCTCCCCGAGCTATATAATATTATTATATGTTTTGTCTTTTCTTCTAATAATATTATATATATATATATATATATATATATATATTGTCTTTTTCCCCTATAAAAAATCTATAACTTATAATAAAAGAATTGAAAATTGATGAGGTGGCATTCAATGGAGGCCTCAACCCTCCTTTGAATGTGCCACGTAACACGTTAAGGTGAGAGTGTTCAATTTATTTTTTTATTTTGTTTTTATTCATTCTCCTACACTTATCTAACCCTAATCTCTTTAAGAATTTAAAAACAAATTTAGATTTTTCTCTTTAATGTTTCCTCCCATCATTTTTAAACGTTAAATATCTTTTATATATGAGATTTTTTAAAGAAAAAAATTACACCAAATTAACGAGCGTTTTATTATCTTTCCAACGAGTACCATAGTGCTATATAAAAAACGGAGAAAAAAACGACTATTTTTTATGAGGTTTCGTTCATATAGGAAAAAAACATACAAAGTGTTCGGGTTATTCATTAATCATGTTTTTTCTTTTAAACCAGGTTCTTATATACAATGTTGAAATTTAGCCCAATCGTCATGCTATCATTAAAATTTTACTCTTCTAAATATGGATAGGTATACTTCATCAAGAGAAGCTACGAGAAAGAATCGTGCAACACTGCAACTCATGGTATCACCTTATAGCAAGGTTATTTTTTTATTTATTTAATTACAAGAGTAATAATTATTACTATTAGTGTTATTATAATGGTTATACTAGCTTACTACCCGGGAGCGTCCCGGGGTTGAAATTTAATAATATTTAATGTCAGAAATGTGGAATGTGTCTCGAAGAATACGAAGCGGAATATATGATGCAGTTTACATAATATCTGACCAGTTTGTGATGCATTTTACTAACCTGCATATATAATCGAGGAATTTGTTTAGGTTAAATCAACAGATACTTTACGTGCAATATTCTAAGGGGCCATTTGAATATGAAGTTTCATTTGAAGATAAATCTATCACTATCATTTATTATGACCTCAATTAGGTCCATTTAGGTGAGAGTTGTTTGGCTTTGTTTTGTTTTTGTTTTTTTTTTTTCTGAAAGTTCAAATGTTACTGCTATCAATACAAATTATTCTCTTTCCTTGCTTGACGATTTACCTGCTTATTCATCTTACTCGTTCGTCATGAAAATCAATTACAAGATTTAATGGAATAATTGACGTCTTGGTAATAGCAATGAAAAAATCTGAAGAAAAAGTGTAATTCATAGGACTTAAGGGTAATGGAATATAATTACACATAGCGAATTAGCAAAATCCGTTGAGTCACACAATGTCTATGATTAATTTTTTTTTGAACGACCAACGAAACACCAATATATTAAATCACCAAATAAAAACATAAATAAAAAAAACTGGCGAACCCAAATCTGTGTACATAACCATACTGACCCACATGCAGCAACCGAATTTGAGCCATATGCAGCAAAAGTGAGACCCAAAAAAGCATATAATTGCTTCACAATCCATAAAAACCATACTGCAGCACAAATGGCTGCACCTTCCAAGAATTTAGAAGGCCATCCAAACCATATGTGCAGCAACATGAGGGCACTCTTGACTCATCCATCATTCGTGTTACATTTGACCCCGTTTGCGCGACTAAACTGAGACGATCCACGTCTAACTGAAGTCCGGAGCTGATAGAACCACACCCTATGAACCAAAAACCTTTGCAGCAGAGCAGAACTCATCCAAGCATAGTCCCTTAGGCATACCCGTTAATCTGTCCCAATTCACCCCATATCCGCAACACAATCTGATCCATTTGCAGTCTAATTAGGATGTTTTATGCAATTAAAGCTGCACATGCCCAAAAAACCCCTTTCTTAGAGCCGCGCCATACTGTTTAAGAATGCACAGGCAATTTAGCATGTGCCAACCATAATTCTGTGAAAGGCAGCAGCACCATGGTCTTGTACAAAATCATATAATCAACCTGTTTAAGAGTGAAGCCGGGTTCATCTCATTTAATAGATTCTTAACAAACTCAATGTTTTCAGTTGAAGAAACCGCGATGTGGAGTGCTCTATGACCCGCCACATTGAATCTGGCACTCAATGCATCATTGTCTTTGCTGAAATGTTCTTGCGCTGTCTCCCAGTCACCTCCGGTAATGGCTCTGCACAACAGTATGTACTCTGCAAGATCTAATGCCACAAGAAAACTATTGCATTGTTAGTTAAAATTAAAAACTGTTACAACCCAGACAGAATATACTAAACAAATTTTTTTATACTAACGCCTCATCAATAATCTTGTGATATAGAGCATCTTGATCCGCCTTTTCAGCATCCGTTATCGGTTGGGTGACATCTATTTTAATAAAAATTAAGGTATCAACTATCAAGGCACTTGATATGAACAAAATATAAAACAATATGAATGCAAGTTGTTCATACCGTGAGATATTCTTGCGACTAATTGGGAAGAAAGCAAAGGTGGGCTGTAGTTTCGGTTGATTTGATTCTTGATCCCGTTTTCTTTATGCAGAAGCTTACTTCCAACTTGAGTCAAAAGATCAGCCCCATTCCACCTTCAGTTTGTATCATAACTCGCATAAAACTCCCTCAAGCACTCCATTATTAACGGGCTATGCAAAATTAGTAAAAAGTTGTAAAATGCACAACAAACCAAATGCATTTTATCTGGTTAAGCGATGCAGAAGTATGCACATATGCTAGTTATATTACATGTGCTTTTTAAATGAATGACGAACATGATGTAACTTGTAAGATTTGTATCGATAGTAAACCAAACGACAAACAGTCAAAATCTAATTTATAGTTTAATAAAAATTATTGCGTACCTCATCATTTTGCTTGTTCTTGTCGTCACGAACACATAGGAATAGCGATCAGGGCGTTCATTTTCTTACTTGTAGTAACAAACTACACCCTGCTAAGAATAATTATGTTGAATCATAAAGCACTCGGGAAAATACCATAGCAAGTATAGATTGACAACAAATAGAAGGTGACAAATGCTCAATACAAAACGGTAGTTAAAAAAAATCACCTCCACTTTGCGAGAATAAAAGCTAAACCTTGACCCATTAGGTGCACGTAAGGATCACTTTTATTCTGAAAGACACATAGTAAACAATGGAAACAGCAAGAACAAACACTAGCGCGAGGCTGAAACAAAGGAAAACTAAAGCATAACAAATACAGGCACACAAAGAAAAAAAAATAAGCAGCCCTTACAACGACCCAATAATGTACTCAAGCTACACAACGGATTAGAAACCCACTCGAAACATTCAAGCCCCTTAAACTTTGATCACTTATTCCAAATGAAAAGAGTAGAGATGATCTTATATGAAATCTTGCTAGTAGCTATGTTGAAGAACATAGCATATCTTGAAGGCAAATATACATAGGATTAATTTAGAAACGACAACATATGAAGAACAATTCAAGTGTTTTACCAAGACTGAATCAAGCAACTAAAAATGAATAAAAAATAGAGCAAATAAATAAATTAGAAGAAAAAAGTATATAACGAACATGAAGCCATTATATCAATTATCGAATCGAAATTAAGAATTAGGGTTTAATCGAATAGTGAATCAATAGATTAAAAAACCATAGCCAAATAGAACGTATAGTTTTAACAAAACCTAAACTAATGAACGAAAATATATAACAAACTGACTGTATTAAGATGACCATCGATTGCAAACTACAGAAAAATATGATGAACATTAGGCATAACTTAATGGATAAAAACTTACTTTTTCAAGTTGATGTGCTAAGAAGTCATCTTCATTATAATCCATTCATTATAAGAATCCCTAAATCAAACAAATCATCAAACTAAACAACCTGACATTGAAAACTCATCGAATGAAACAAGAAACATTACCTGGCAGAGAAGGCGGAGTTTAAAACTCAAAAATCTACATAGGTATATATAAACTGGTTATTGGTATGTACAGGTAATACCGGATCTTCCGACAGTTTGAAAACTAAACGATACCCTAATTAATCAGGCTTTGTCGTACAGATGATGGTAGCCACTTCAACCGGTAATGCGAAAACAAAACATTGGTCGAATGATATTCATGAAGGGATTCAATCTATGACTTTTTCTTAATAGACAAATATTCCATGCCGCCATTGATGAGCTGGATTTGTTCCATCTTTCAAAATATTGTTTTTTCATAAATCGATTTCTTATCACTTTCATTTAATTCCACGCCGCCAAGAATTAAATATTTTTTATTTGATTAAACCACCAACACAATGAGAATGAGAAAAAGGATGCCGTCGGTTTTGTATTGAGGTTGATTACTGCTGCTTCAGATGAGATGAGATCCATTGCAAAGATAGAAACAATGGAGTGGAATGGTTAGGGTTTGTATTTGGGGCTGATAGGGTTTTGATGACAGATAAACAAAATAAAAGGAATTGAGGTAAATATATATGGCGGGTCAGGCAATAGTTTTGGATCGGAGCTCCGCGAGAATTAGTTGGAGAGAGATGACAGATTTATTAATTTAATATTTAAAAAAACGAAAAAAGTAAAAAAAAATAAAAAATGCATCTCATCATGCCACGTGGTAGTTTCAAAGGGGGGTTGAGGCCACCATTACACACCACGTCAGCAACTATCAATTCTTTTATATATATAGATAGATTTTTCAACTCCGGGACACTCCCGGAATAAAATCTAGTATTAAAATAAAGGAAAGGGGAAGGGGAAAGAAAGGGGAACCATTTCCCCTAGAAGGGGAGGAGAACCTTTCACATTCTTTAATGTGCTCCAACTGATACATACATTTAATTCATACTTTCAGTCTTGTGCGATTCAATAAATACCAACCATTGAAGGTGAAGAGATTAAATGCTTCATCCATTCGATTTCTCTTCAACAAACGTTGTAGTGGATTTATAATCCATTAATTTCCCACCTTCTCCTTCCTGTCACCATGGCCGATTTGTTTATAACCACAACCACATGAAATTAATTCAACAAAACTACTAGCAAGTTCCCAGGTTCCGGTGATGAAATTAGGGTTCCGTTCTTCAAATCCAAATACCAATTAAGAACAACAATCTCTCAAAACTCTAATGCTTTTCTTCTTTGATTTTTTAAATTATTCTTTAGGTTTTTTTCAGTTGCTTTAAATTCGACTTTGTACTTCATTGATGTCGCTTTGTCTCTAATTCTTCATATTCTTGTTTATAAACTTGATTAGATGCCTTACTTAAGAGCACTACATGTTTTGATATGTTTAGCCAAATGTTTCCCTTCTCTGGCAACCCACTGCCAAAAAGACATCACAACAATGGGGAATTCATCATTTTTATTCAATTTTTTTCTTCTATATCAATCCGTTGTTGCTTTAACCTCACATAAATTGATGTTTGGTCATGCCTGTATTCATACTTTTTGTTTGAAGCTGATTGTGAGTTGATACAAATTGACGGAATATCATTCCATGTGTTCGTTCAATTTGGTGTGTCATGATCAGAGATTGTTGATTGTGTTGGTTTGATTTTCTGAACTGGATATTTGGAGTTTTGATTAGACGTATTCTTGCATGTGCTTATACGTATGATTTGAAGCTATGGAGGAAAAAGCATTCCGATGTGATGAGATTCATGAAGAGGGAGAGGTCATGCTGATTAACCCTACAATTGATGGTTAGGTGTATACATTGTTCATTTCTTCAGTAATGAAATTGTCGTGCGGTCAACTCGGTTAACCTTAGGTTCCGGACGTGAATTAATTCTAGCGTGTTTCGGTTTATAATCCATATTATATTGTATGTTAGGCTTATTATTGTAGTTTAGGTTTACTCGTTATTTTGAATTGTGATAAATTATAAGATGGCATCAGGTGGTGTGAATGATTAATAGTACATTTACAATTTTTTTTTTGTCAAATTTTAGTTTGACGATGATATAGGATATAACAGGTGGTGTATTTTGGTAAATCTAGACAGAAGCAAATGAGCTGGATGGCAAGCTTTGAACAAATGGAAATACCCAATACGACAGGTAGTTTTTTTTTTTCAAATTTGATCAAATGTTAATATATAACGTATGATCCAATAAAAGTATATCATCACATTTATTAATAAAAAAAGATTTAGGAAATTGTTTGCATATTGTATACACTTTGCGGAACTTTTGACCTGCCAAACCCATTTTCATTCTAGCTTATTTCACCCATTTGACCCGCCATTTTATAAATAAATGTGGTGTGGTGCATGGTTACAATGACGGATGTTTAAATGTGATGGTCACTATTACCTTTAAAAGTTACATTTTGGTTTACATATCTTAGTATCTTGTAGTCTATCGAAGATGTTTAAATTATCCTATATATTAGTTTCGAAAGGTTCATGAATAGTGTTTTTCCCCCAATTTAAAATGTATTTACCTTTTTTTTTTTCTGTAATAAGACCAAATGTGCTTGCAGAGTAGTTGGTTTGTATTGTCTATTGCTTTTTGTTCACCGGGGTTCGAGTCTTAGTTTGGTTAGATTTAATACTTTGCTGATTGGGTATTGTAAATTAGGGAAATTGAATGAAGGGTTTAGGTTGAAGAAGGTTATAATTGAGAGTGGTCTTGTACCTGACATATTTACATATAGCATTTTGATTAATGTGCGGTATAAAGGAGGTAAGTTAGGTGATATGTATCAGCTCTTTGATGAAATGTGTAAAAGGGGTATATATTTACCACCTTGATTAATGGGTTGTGCACTCGTGCAGAAATGGAAAGGTTGATTTGGCTATGCAAATGCATAGTAAGATATTGACCCATTTGAGAGTTTGAGACAATAATTGGTTATAAGCACTTGAATATCATTTCACAGGTTTCGCAGACTACATTATTTAATTTATCTAACCATACTTATATTTCATTTTAGGTATTAGCAAAAATTTTACCAGAAGAGACCTAGCACCGACCGAGGTCTGCCAGAACCTTTACAAGGTGGTCACTGTTCGTAATCATCATCGACCCCTGAAAAATCGCCATCCGTAATCATTAATGGTAACCATCATCCATTACAGGTATGTATGTTCATATTTTACTTTCATCTTGTGGTTTGTTTTATCAATCTGTACCGGTATGTAGGTTTATTTTGAATTTTACTTTTTCGGCTCTCTTATATAAATATAGTAGTCGAAAAAAAATTATAGATCTTCGGGGTGATAAGCAATTCTTTGTAGACCATCTTGGTGCAACTCCCATACACAACGCTGAGGTAAAGATCATCACTAATAAACTTATGTGTCAGTTGGCTAGACGTAGAGCTGATCTTCACTAATAAACTTATTTATGTGTCAGTTGGCTAGACGTAGAGCTGGGTTGGTTGTGTAACGGGTCAAAACGACAATTTTGCTATGGGTTGCTTTAGATAGTTTTTCCTTTTAGCTAATCTTTTTCTTTACCTCCGTTATTTAGGCATTCTTTTTGTTATCACATGCAATTATTTTTATCAGAATGTTAAGGGAGTTTTCGATGCTGCAATTAAGTTGTCTTTGCTCCTCCCAAGTCTAAGAAAAAGAAGAAAGTGGGCCAAAAGGAATGCTCTATATATGATCAGAAGTAAGTTTAATGGCGAA
Organism: Ambrosia x helenae; assembly: GCA_030844895.1. Classification (NCBI taxonomy): domain Eukaryota; kingdom Viridiplantae; phylum Streptophyta; class Magnoliopsida; order Asterales; family Asteraceae; genus Ambrosia; species Ambrosia x helenae. Next base: position 31,186 of record JAUTDX010002473.1, on the reverse strand, counting down.
ATGGGCCAAAACGTGTGCTCTTTTCTTCTTCTTTTAAAGATCATTATCGAGGCTAGTATTGATGATCTATGTGATAATGTGAAGCATAAGTTGGCTTATCATTTATCTCCATCATCCGTGTCAAGTTTTGATTTTTTCCTTCTATTTTTTACTTTTAACAAGAAATTGTGTTGTTGGATTCATTCTCCTTTATTCATTCATTTATTTTTATTTTATCTTCTCTATACACTTTTACCCTATAGTTTGCCAAATGATGTTTCTTACATTATGCATTTTCCATTATTGTTTGGTTCATTTCTTGTAATCATGAGTAATGTTCAATACACAATCCATTTTAATTGCGTAGGTGCATTTTAGCAATGATATAGAAACCGGTGCATAACTGGCCCACTCCCTCTCCCTAGCCATCCGACAAGCACAAGTGTACAAATATATATTATACACTTCTTACAGTTGTTTTGCTTAAAATTAGTTCTATAGCGAATGCGCTCAAGTGGGATTTGGACGCTTAGGTTCTGTTTGGTATGGGTAATGGAATCTATGGGGGAATGGAATGGACGAGGTAATGGAATGGACAAGGTAATGGAATGGATCATTATCATTCCATGTCTTGTTTGGTTGCCATGTGGGAATTAGACAAAACATTACTTTGTGTTGTTGGATAGGCAGGAAAAGACGAAGGAATAAAATCGGCGGTGAGTGGCGGTGGTGGGTGGTGGTCAGTGGCGGTGATGGTGGGTGGTGATATGTGGCGGTAGCGGCGATGGTGGGTGACGACGACGGCGGTGGCGAAGGTACAGGTGGATGGCCGTGATGGTGGATGGGCAACAATGGTGAGTAGTGGCAGCGGTGGGTGCAGTTGTGGTGGTGGTGGTGGTAGTGGGTGGTGGTTGGTGGTTGGTGGTTGGTGGCGGTGATGGTAGGTGGCGGTAGCGTGGTAGTGGGGGGGCAACGACGGTGGTGGGTGGTGGCGACGGCGATGGTGGGTAGTGGCAACGGTGGCGATGAGTGGAGGTGGATGGCAGTGATGATGGGTGGGTGACATTGGTGAGTAGTGGCAGTGGTGGGTGGAGGCGGTGGTGGATATTGGTGGGTGGCGACGGTAGTGGTGGGTAAAGGAAATTGTGGTGAGTGATGGTGGCAGGTGGTGGAGGCGGCAGTGGGTGGTATTGGATGGCGGCAGTGGTGGTGGTTGGGTGGGGGTAGTGGGTGGCGATGGTTGGTGGAGGCGACAACGATGGTGGGTGGTGACGGCGGTGGTGGGTGGTGACGGCGGTGGTGGGTGGTGGCGGCAGCGGTGGTGGGCGACGGTGATAGGTGGTGACGGCGGTGGTGGTGGTGGCGGCAGTGATGGGTGGTGATGGCGGCGGTGGGTGGTGGCAGCAGCGGTGGTGGGTGGTGGTGGTGGTGGTGGTTATGGTGTTGTTAGTAAAAAGTGAATGAGGGATGGAATGAAAAAAAAACATGGGGGTGGATGGAATGATTTTGAGGGAATGGAATGCCTTGTGGAATGAGTGATTCCATTCCTTTAACCAACCAAACACACTATTTTCCATTACCCCGTAATGGTCCATTCCATTCCCCCTTCCATTATACCAAACACTACCTTATTCCACAACCTTACTTTATAATTTCCAAATTTTGATGTTCAGTGATGGGTAGCATGTTGATGTCTAATGGCTAGCAAGATACACGATTATTCTCATGGAAGTGGTAGAAGTTTATCATCTTTAGGATTGTTTTGGCTCATCAATGGAGAAAGATTTTGATGCACTTTTAGTGGATCAAACTATCATCCGTTTATTTTCATAAACTTGTATTTGGCTTTTCTGCATATGATGCAATGTGGCAAGGATAGTTTAGTCAATATAAATGCTCATGCCATTAAATGCTCCTGCCTAAATGCAGGGTGACACAATTCAGGTAACAGGTTGGATAATCTATCAAATTGATTCAGTGTGGAGAAGATGGATTGGATGACTGAAAGTTCAAACCATTGTTGACCAGCGATGTTTTTGCATGGCCATCACAAACTATTCATTAACATCAACTTATAGAAACCCACCTGCATCTCTTAGTTGCAGTCTCAATCCTTCACGAAGATCTTCACCTAACTTAGTTTTTCTTCCTGACATACTGGGCCTTCTTATAATCCACTGTTCTATCAGGTTTGAGTTTATATTATTATTCTGAATTGGTTTTTGATAAAGCTGAAGAATGTGGTAAGTTGGTTGTTGATTTAGATATGATGCTGGTGTTATGAGTAAGATGTGAAGCTATCAAACTTGCAGTTATTTTTTAAGGAGAGGAGAAAGGAAAGTACTGGAGGATTGTACCAAGTGTTATTATCCATGAGCATTTGCCTATTTTTCTTCCCTTCAATCACACTTGTAATCTTTCTCATTGTGACTTCATTGCTGACCTCTTGTTAACCAACTCAAATGTTATTAACCATGAGCATTTGTCTATATTCTTCCCTTCAACCACACACACATTCATAAAAGTAAAGAGTTAATTGCCAAAATGGCCCCAGAGATTTGCCCTAAAATGCTTGTTTGGACACCAAACCTATTTTTTATCACTGGGACCCCTCAGAGATCATAAATTGCTAAAATGGACAATTTGTAACTGAGTTTTTAACTGAGTAATGAAAGTCAGTTAAGTCCCAGGGGTAATTTCGTCATTTATGTCTTCAGGGGCCAAAAGGGCAATTAAGGAAAAGTTATAAAAAAATAAAATTCAAACCCTTTCCCTACTCTCTTTTCCGGTAAGAAAAACCAGCCAACTATGATACGTTTTCGGCCAAAATAAATCCCGAATTTTTATGCTTTTTATGATCAAATTTCGAATCCCATACGCTTTTTAGATACCGAAAGGTAGAGTCTATAGTTCCGAAAGGACTCTACCTTTCGATATCTGAAAAACATAAACGTTTACTTTTCGGAACTATAGACTCTACCTTTCGAAACTATAGACCCTACCTTTCGATCCTAGTACACATACAAATTCGTTGCTACATAAACAAAGTTCTAGGATCTACAAATCTTTGTTAGTTTAAAAACCAAAAACCAATTTTTGAGGTTTCCATTTGTTTCAAGAATCGAACCCATAATGTAATTCCCAACATAATTTAAAAAAAAAGTTCTTGAAAGGCGATGAAGAAGCCTCATTTGTTTGGGAATTTTTAGGCGGCCATTTCGCATGAATTTAGCAGATTTTTATAATGTCTGTTAGTAAAAATGACCAAAGGTTTTATGTGTCAGCAAATAGGAAAGAACAAAACCCATAATTTCTGAAAAGAAAGAATCAAAACCGCAACATGGTCGTATCACAATGACAAACTGTGTTATGCGCTCTTTTTTGTAATATAGTGTTAGAATACTTACAGTAAATGGAGACTGATAATTCTGCAAAAGAACAAACAGAAAGGAAAACTAAACAGATTAGGAAAAAGGAACCGGGCTTGTGTTTGACACAATTCCCTTAAACAGATTCGTCGTCTGTTCCCAGGGTACACCGGTTCAACAGTGCGGCGCGGTGCACTGCGGACTATCCCACTTGCCTGAAAGTTAACCGGAACAAGATGCTGCTGTGTATGCGACCAGAAATGTTTCTGCAGTGTGAGTATGTATGTTTTGCGAGTGTGTGTCTGCACATATGATGGTGGTCTGTCTTATGGTGATCAGCATTTAACTTCGTGATTAAACGCTAATAATAACCAAGAATTGAAAGCTGAAGACCAGGAGTTCTTCAGTTACATTATTGCAAAAAATAAACAAATATCAAAAACCAGTGTCGCGCGGACCCGGGTTTTTCGAGCTGCATTCGTGTCCGCAGATGCGGGCGTCGCGTTGATTCAAGAAATTTTCCAGCCCGAACCCATTTTTTGCACCCCCCCTGCGCGCGGGTAGGAGCTAGAGGATAATGTAACTTTAACAATTTAAACTTCCCTCTCAAGCTTCTCCTTATAAAGCCTTCCAATTTCCATCTCCCAACCAATGTGGGACAAGGCCAACTCACATTCACATATACAATTTCCAACATATAGATGCACCACATCATATAGGAAACAACAGCAGGATTTTATGATTCATAACTTAAAGAGTACCCAAATATAAAGATAGCTGCACACAAACTGTCCAAAAAAAAACGAGTTCATGGCAACCGAATTTCTGAAAAAACAACACCCAAATATAAAGATAGCTGCACACACGAAGCTTTTATTGAAAAAGTAGACATGTTTACTAAAAAACTAGGATCGAAAGCTTGGTATCGAAAAAGCGAGGTATCTGAAAAACGAACACGTTTACTTTTCGAAACTATAGACTCTACCTTTCGGTATCTGACAAACGTATGAGATTCGAAATCGGATCATAAAAAGCATAAAAATCCGGGTTTTATTCTGGCCGGAAACGTACCGGAATTGGCCTGTTTTTCTTACCGGAAAAGAAAGAGAGGAGTGAAAGGGTTTGAATTTTATTTTTTAGAACTTTCCATTAATTGCCATTTTGACCCCTAAGGACATAAATGACGAAATTGCCCTGGGACTTAACTGACTTTCATTACTCAGTTAAAAACTCAGTTAAAAAACTATCCATTTTGGCAATTTATGATCTCTGAGAGGTCCCAGTGATAAAAAAACAGATTTGGTGTCCAAACAAGCATTTTAGGGAGAGCCATTTTAGTAATTAACTCTAAAAAAATCAGTTTTTCTCTTTTTAATTTAAAAACATGCAGAGCGTCAAGTACCAAACCTGACACCTCCATAAAAAAATTATAACTTAATGCTATGCTTAATAAAATGATAAATGTACACAACTACACAACCATCTTTCATTCCGGTTTAATATGTAATTCGACAAAAATGTAACTAAAGATATGATTTAGAACCCACTAAATCCATGTATTTATTTTTCAAATATTCTTAATCACGCAAAAAAAATCTCAATGGAATTTATCAATATGTAATTTTTAGCGTTGAACGAGTACTTCATATTTTCATGAGATCCAAACAAATGTTACTAAGAAATTCGTCCTGAAGGCACATGCCGCCTACCCTTTATATAGTCATATACATTTCATTTTTCATCAACTTCTACTAGTAACATCGTGTTACATTTCTTGAACTCATTTAAGTGTGATAGATGATGAGACACATCTAGAGAATCCACTTTTTCAATATACATATGCATAGTCATAAAGACGATGTTTTCAATGAGCAAAAATAAGAGTATGTAGAGGTCGAAGACCATCAAAGGAAGTTACTTAAGTCTACAGCTTCAGAATAGGGTGAACACCGCTTTGGATCTTTGTAGAAACAATGTACAAATGCATTGTATGGTTTTTCCTCGTGCAAAAAAAAAAAATCTCAAGTGGTTTATTACTACCAGTCATAAGTTACCATCAAATTAATCAATAAGGCAGGTGGTAGATAGCGTTTGTTATATGTGTCGTACAAGTTTCATTCTTCACATTATGTCATTCTTGGAGTAGTGAGGCATTAATCTGGAATAAGCTATAACCATCACATACATATTGTTAAAACTTTTAGAAAATATACTACTTATACGTGATGTTCATCCAGTTGTTTTGTATGCCACATGGTTATCAAGATGCTTGGTTCAAGATATTACTTATCAGATCTCATGAAACTACCGAGCATGAAGGACGGTGATGTCTTCATCATTGACAGAACCAACATCATGATCCCTACCATGGTTTAGTTGTTTAAAGATGAATGCTGGTTGGTTAGGAGATGGAAGAACTGTTTCATGATTACTCAACATAGAAGCTACGTCAGTCATTGTAGGTCGGTCAACAGCCAATTCTTGAACACACAAGATTCCGACATGGATGCATAAAAGAACTTCTTGTGCATTAAATGTATCTCCTAATGACGAGTCAACTGCCAGCAACGGTTTTTCTTGTTTCCATAAGTCCCAAACCTAAAATCAAAGTTAATTATGGCACAATTTCTTTGGTGGGATAAATAATCAACAAACAAATGTGATGTATGTGTGTATGGCAAAATGGAGTTACTTACATGCCCAATCAAATTTATCGAGCTCTCCTTAAAGTAGCTATTGTTTTTCCTACCACTAATTATCTCCAGAACAAGAATACCAAAGCTAAAAACATCAGATTTTACGGAGAAAAGGCCTTGCATTACATACTCTGGAGACATATAGCCGCTACAATCATATAATGTCATTGTTAAATTATTGAAACAAATTATTAATACTAGTTGTGCTATAGAGTGAAGAATTATACATACTATGTTCCCACAACTCTACGTGTTTTAGCTTCGTCTTCATCCCCGCCAGATATTTTTGCCATTCCAAAATCCGAAATTTTAGGGTTTAAATCTGCATCTAGCAACACGTTGCTTGCTTTTAGATCCCTGTGAATAATCCTCAACCTAGAATCATGATGAAGATATAACAGTCCACGAGCAATTCCCTTAATGATTTGGAACCGTTTCTTCCAGTCTAAAAGTAATGACTTTTCTTGATCTAGGTTTGACACCATTCCATTGGATATATTTCATAATTAGTAGAAGTTTAAAAGGTTTATTGATTAGATGGAATTTAGATAACTTGATTATAGGTCAGAGAACAAACCAAAAATGAAAGAATCCAAGCCTTTGTTTGGTAAATATTCGTAAACTAACATCTTTCTTTTTTGTGAAAACAATATCCCACAAGTCGGACTAGGTTCTTATGTTGAAGTTTCGCGATCAGCGTTACTTCATTCCTGAATTCTTGCATCCCTTGAACTGAACTTTGCGATAATCGTTTGACAGCAATTTCTTGCCCATTTAGTAGCTTACCCTGAGTAACACATTATTTATAAATGGACAACCATTATATTAAACCACCGAGACCTCCATGATACCTAGATTGAGAGTTTTACCTTATAAACAGTACCAAAACCACCAACTCCGAGCTTGTTTAAATGAGAAAAGTTATCAGTTGCAGTAGTTAATGTGCTCAAATCAAACACATGAAAATCAACATGTTCGCCATTAATCTTCTCTGTGAAAGAACCTTTTATGGATTTCAAGGTATTCGTGAAACTGAACCCAACTTCGTCTTCATTTTGTTTGGCTGTATCAAACAATAAACCGGTCATGAAAACTAGTTTATTAATGCTTTTGTGAGTTTAAGTATCTTCTTGGAGCATATGTCCAACTATAAATCATGATTCTGGACGAGCAAATTTATTGTGTTAGTATAGTTTCATCCAGTTTATTCAAGTTTTAGAAGAACTAGTACTGCTTGATTCATGTTTACATGGGTTAGATCGCAGGCTTGACTCAACACATTTTTTATTGATCATGATAGCATTCGCAAACTTTGAATTATGATGTATTCGAATCGGTCAAAATAGTTGATTTGGGTTTACGGTTTCAATTTTTTTTTTCAAAATGAATACTTAAACCAAAAATACAAATCAAATTGAACAAAATGAGGTTGTTTGGTTTCCTACTTTCATTGGCACGCACTCTGTGTGGTTAGTTTGTAGAATATAATCAAACTAAACAAGCGTTCTTTATTTTACACATACCTTCATGGAGTTTTACTTTTTATTGGATTTGGTTTTTCCTCAGCAGATCTTATAATGCATAGTTATAATTCATATTATTTTAAATTAAATAAATAAATAAGCAAGGGTGTAAAATATAGACAATTGTGTATTTGGTGTAAAATATAGACAAAATGGAATTTATTAATCCCACATTTTTGTAGTTGGCCGATAATAATCATACCTGAGTTTATTCTTCCCCTCCAGTCCCACCTTTCAGACATTTTGCTCTCAATGCACCCCCCGTTATAACTCATACTAACGTCGTTAGCTGAAACTCGCAATTTCTGCAATTAAACATACCAATATCTTTGTCTCGATTCGCTCTTTCAAATCCGGTGAATAATCGCCTAGAATTGTGAGTTTCAGCTAACGACGTTAGTGTGAGTTAACGGGGGGTGCACTGAGAGCAAAATGTCTAAAAGGTGGGATTGATGGGAAGAATAAACTCAGATGGATTATTATCGGCCAACTGCAAAAAGGTGGGTTTAATAAATTCCATTTTGCCTAAAATATACGGGGATAAATTTAGCTGAAAAAAATAATAAATAAGCACAAAAACATTAGAGTTTGAATCACTATTAAGCAAAACTTACAATAATAAGTACCTAATATATCAAAAATATAAAAATAAAACTGGCCGAAATAACTTAACCAACAAAAAAGCACGAATTCGTTGCAAATGTGTTACAAATGTTCTTTAAAAAATATAAAAATATTATTAACTTAAGGAATATTGGATTGTAATAATCCCACATTTGTGTTGTTGGCCAATAATAATCCCACCTAAGTTTATTCTTCCCACCTTTTAATTTATTTTTTCTCATTGCACCCGCCATTAAGTCACACTAACACCATTAGCTGAAACTCACAATTCTAGGCGATTGTTCACCGGATCTGAAAGGGGGAATCGAGACAATGATATTGGTATGTTCAATTGCAGAAACGAGCATGGTTTGCTGGGTTTCAGGTTGACGTTATTGTCGGAGAGGATGACCGGAACATACCACGATAACTAAACCATCAAACCATGCTCATTTGGCAATTGAACATACCACGATAATCGTCTCGATTCCCTCTTTCAAATCCGGTGAAAAATCGCCAAAAACTCTGAGTTTCAGTTAACGGCGTTAGTGTGACTTAACGGCGGGTGCAATGAGAAAAAATAAATTAAAAGGTGGGACTGGTGGGAAGAATAAAATTAGGTGGGATTATTATTGGCCAACAACACAAAGGTGGGGTTATTACAATCCAATTTTCCTTAACTAATTTTACTTTTATCAAATAACATTACAAGTTTTGTGACACATACGCGACAAACACTAAATGCATATATTAAATTTATGCCAATATTTTAAAAACCGGTACATACCGGCCGGTTATACCGGTAATAGCGGATTCTGAATGTGAGCCCGGTACGAAATACCCCGGTATAAAGGGGAAACGGTATAAAGTTTGCACTGCGGTAAAATATGGTATACTGGTTTGAACTATTATATCGGTACCGGCCTAAGGTAAATTTTTTGGTTTTGAAGTATAGATTTTTTTTGTTTGAGGAAGAGCCAGAATGAGGACTTCATAATGATGATATAAATAACATGTTTGGTGAGAAAGAGCATGAATCGGTTCCTTAAACACAAGGTTACTTGTTATATATGTTTCTTATGTTATGTAATTTTAGTATATTATGTTTATTATTTTTAGCTAAAATTTCTTATTCAATATTGTAAGAGATGAAAATAGTTATGCTTTAGATGTAGAGGAAGACGATGATAGTGAATTTCATCTTTTAAGCGATCAGAAACTTGATGCATTAAACACTCCAATGACTTAGACATACTCTACAATTTCATTAAAAAGAACTTTGTTGAAAGATGAATAATTTTGGATTTTTTTTTATTGTTATAGGTTAACTTTTGAATTATCTTTTAATATGTAATAATGCACCTTTAGATTATATTTTGAGTTAATATTGTAATTTATGGATTATTGAGTAAACTAGTCAACCCGGTGAACCACCCAACACACCTCGGTTTAATCGGTTGAACCATTTTTTAGTCAAATTCGATATGATTTGAAAACCGGTTTTTAAAACACTGATTCAGTCCACAAAGGAATAACGATGACATATAAAGTTCTTGTTAGTTTGTTTATTTATTATGTAATCACAAAAAAGAGTAAAGGAGTTTGTGTTAGCCAAATTGATTTTATAACAACCATGGTAAATAACATAGAGTAACTGATAACTTTGATTAAGATAGTAAACTCACCGATCGAATCATGTACACCCTAATGGTATCTGTGTTTTTTGCCGCATCACGCGGAAACGTTTCTAGTATTGTAGTATAGATAGGAAAATGTGTGAAATGCATAAAAATTTCCTAACACCTTATATTTCCAGAAACTGCGTCAAAAATTACGTATAAAATATGTAAAAGAATGGTTTGTTACAGGGGTTTTTCCGTTGTAACTTTTTCTTTAATATACTGAGATCCATGTTTGTGGTGCATTACAACTAAAAGAAGTGCGTATACACCCCGCGACTTTTTCTATAGTACTTTCAGCTAACGATTAATTTTGTAATTAATTATATTGAACTTATAAATAGCCATACCTTTTTTCATGCGTAGGTAACAATAAATGAGGATACACATGAGAAACCCAGTTGCAATCATTGGTGTCCCGATGACCAGAAATAGGTTTTTGTGCAATCCATTTAACCTCTTTGATGAGTACTGGGCTGAAATACAATCACATGAAGTATTAAGTCAAGTGATATGAGATTGCGTTTTATTAACTAATATAACAGTTAAGCCATAGGGTATGATCCTCGATTCCCTTTCTTCAAGTCTCCATCCACTCCTCTCCCAATAAAGGGGTACCAACCCACCCCCACCCCCACCCCCACCCCCTCCATTTATTTTTAATCATTTTATTAAAGTAAAAATATTCATTAAAACTACAAGAAAAGTGCATATGTTTAACATAAATTAGATTACAAATAAATTTTCCTAATTATTAAATTTCAAACTTAAATGGATTGTTGTATCTTCTTATTGGTACACTTAGTTTTTCTTGACCCTAATTTTTCATTTTCGTTATAAGAGTTTTTGTGAAGTTATATAAGTCTAGGGGGTCAGGGAATTTAAGTGAAAAGTGAACTAACTTACTTCTTCCACAATTTAAAACCTACAACTCCAAACCCTACGCACTTTCATTCCATGGCCACTAACGCAGACACCGGGGCGGTGTATCTTGCCGGGGCCGGCAGCCACGTTGTGTTCCCAAGCCACAAACCGATGCCATATTATTATGATTATTAACTTTTATGCCTAATTCTATTTACAATTACGGATCTTTGATAAATTAATCCTTTAGCTCCTCGACTATAATAAAGTAATATATATTTTTGTCTTCAAGTTTTAACGTAAATTTCCGTACTGATGTTTTTTAAAGTGACTCATTGTTTTAAATGTTTTTTAAACCTTTTGTTTTAATAAGTGTGTGGTTTTTAAGCCGTACGCTGGTTATACACAAGTGTGACGTGTTTTTTATTACTAGTTTTTTAATTGTTTTTAGTGCTTAATTTTCATTTACAACCCTGATCTTTGATAAGTTTAAAATTTGTCTCCCATAACTTTATAAAGTTATATTTTTCTTTTTATTTCATCCTTTTCTTTAATCAGTTTACATCACAATCCCTGAACTTTAATAAACTTATCGTTTTGAGTTTTTAACGAATTCTGTTGCGTGATTTTTATGGGCTTCGTTTTTATTTTACTTTTTATCTAAATTTACACGTGAATTTCCCTAATGTGCTAAAACATTTAGTTTTATAAACCGTGTGACACTCATATTTTAATTCGTCATTGCAACATGTTTTCTTCGTGAACTTTTGCTACGTTTTTTTAACCGACTGGATCTTTTAAACATGTTTTTAAACCAATCGGGTTTTTTCAACCGCCTAGCACTCCTCTCTAAATATATTTATTTTTTATAGGTTATTATACATTGAGGGTAGTTTGTTCAAATTTAACGTCCATCCATGTTCAAGACCACCCGTGTTACACCTTTAAAACCATCAGGATCAAGTGCGTATTTAGTGAAGGTTTAGGACTAAGAATGAAAGGTGTGTAAACCACATTATTCAACCAAACAATTATATCTATATTATTTACATGACACTTTAACGGTAAGCTTTTTATTCCTTTCTAATTTTCCACTAAAGTTTAGGTATTTTTTGAACTTTCACTGCATATTTTTGTTACTTTATTCCCTCCACAATCCACCGAAAACCCATCTGCACCATCCAAAAGGGTGTCCGAAATAGGCAACGAATTGATGAATCTCACATTATTGGAGTCAGCAGACTCAACAGAACTTATGGGTCAAATGGGTGGTGTTTGGATGTGGTTGTTGATGTCAAGATTACAGGGTTTTTGTTGATGAATGGTACAGCCGAGTTAGATGTTACTGATAGACGGTGGTGGTGTTTGGATGTGACAGGCGACGATGGTGGTGGTTGATGAGTGTTGGGGTGACGGGTGGATATGGTGGTCATAGGGATGAGGGGGAAACGATGGTTGTTGGGGGTGACGAGGGAGACGGTGATTGTGGGGGATGACGGTGGAGGCGGTGGTTGTTGGGGATGATGGTGGTGATCTATCACTAGAGGAGGAGGAGGAGGAGGGTATTTGTGATTTATAATAATAATAATAATAATAATAATAATAATAATAATAATAATAAAGTTTCAAAAATACCCCTTAAGTTTTGGTTTTATATTTTGGCCACGAAGACTAATCAGGTTAGACCTCCGTTAGTTTGGGGTGATGGAAGAAAATAAGTTGAAAGTTGGGAGTGTTATTGGCCAAAGTGAAAGTTCGAAGTGATATCCGCCAACAGGTGATAGTTGGGAGTATTGAAATCCATATTCCCTTCTTTTTAATGAATTTTGGTTAACTTTTTTTTTATTTGGAATAATAGTTATAAAAAGCATTGATGGCAACATACCTAACTCACTTGCATCGACCCGAACATAAAAAAGATTGTCCCCCGTCTGAAAATGTCCTTGTATCAATCATGTCTCCATACCACATAACACAACCTCCATCCTTAGCCTCTTTAGTAATATCGGCACTTGCATACCCCATGCACGTACAATCCCCCAAACACATCCCTTCACACTCTTTTAATCCTAAACTCATGTTCACATGTGCGTTCGATGTGTCGGGAACCTTAACATGGTCCAACTCAACGAAACCGTCTCCATCCTTGCACATCTGTGTCCCGACCTTTATCTTACACCCTTTGAAACCGTCTCTTAGGTACCAGTCATTTGGTGATTGTGGTTCGTATCCAGGAAGACAATCACACTCAAAAGTGCCTAATTTATATAGATCGCAAAGGCCAAATGGACCGCAATGGTTATAGCCATCACACTGGTCTTTTGGAGCCGACCAGAACCCAATCCATTTACGAGCTGCCTCGTTCCATGTTAGCCTGTCCATGGTTCTAGATTCGGTAACAACTATTCTAGAAATAATGGACGAGTTGCGCATTTGGTAAATGATCACCACCTCATCGTCGTTGTTTATGTAAGTAATATTATAGAGATACTTACCGTCCATCTCGGGTATACCACTCCATCCGCGACCTGTCCATGACCCGGTCCGCCAAACTTTTGTTGTACCTTGAAATAGGAACAATTGAGGTGACCCAACAAGCTCCATTTTATGTGAATAGTTCCCTACGCCCGGATTCTCACTAGACTTCCAAGATGTAAACACCCGATTCAAACCCGTTTTCCTATCTATCCCAAGCTTCATACCCGGAAGAATCGAATTCGAAGGGTGATCAAAGCTTTGCCATGAATAAACATCTTTGTTTTGGCCTTGAAACAACACCAAATTCCCCGAATCCAACAACTGAGCCGAAACAACATCCTTCACCACTTCAGAAACATTGGTTGACCAAAAAACAAAACTTTGATCATTTTCAAGTACAAGGTTCCCGGTTTCATCAACGGATAGGATACCGGATGAGTTGGTAATGGGACTGTCTCTATTGGCAACCCAAACTACGGTTTGATCCGAAATCTTGTTATACCAAATACCAACATATCTATTGGTGGAGTTTGTAGGGCTAAAGAATCCAAGAGCAAAGTTTTCGCCATTAGAGACTAAAATATCCCATCCTTAAGTGGTTGAGTGAGTGTGATGGTGTCAATACAAGTGCAAAACCGAAAAATAAGAAAGATTAACATAGATATTAGAATGCCTCTTTCTAGATACATGTTTTTTTGGTGTGTTTGATGTTTCAATGATTCTAGCAGCTGTTTATCTCACTATTACGTCTATATAAGAGATCATTTTCAATGATTTTGACATCGCTGACTGAGTTAATTATAGGTTCCGTTTGATTAACGGATTTGAATATTAAAATCATAAGTTGTGGATTGGTTTAAATCCTGATTGGTTTGAAGAAGCCAATGAACCATTAGTTAATTGGTTAATTGAATTATTTAATTAGATTAGCTTATCTTTTGTAACTAAATATCGTGCTAGTTAGTTTGTTAGTAACCATCATTGATTTGGTCCATATATATCAGTTCAAAGTCTAACTCTAGCATCAAAATCAAATTTTTTAATTCATTTAAATACTACTAATTACCAAGGCATTGGTGCATTGGTGGTTTGTAACATGTGCCTTGAGCATGGGTGGACATACTAACCAAGCAGCGGTTGCGGACGTTGCGGCTCAACTTCGCACGCGTAGTGGAAAATTTGTTTTTTTTTTTTTACGAAATTTGAAAAACGTTGCTACTAAAATGAAAAAAAATGAAAAACGTTACTACTGATTTTGTGGCCTAGATCTGCCACTGGCCTTGAGAGTTTTTCAAAAAAAATTGATGTTACACTTTTAACCCAAAGGTTTTCCTTTTTTACTTTTAACATAAATATTTTCATGTTTTACAATTGACACTAACAATTTTGATTTTCATTTCTAACCCAAAACTTCTCATTTTAAAAAATCAACACCGCTTAGAACAAGAACAAGAACACATCCAAAAACATATGAAAAATATCAAACCAATTCTGGATCTAATCATCATCAATAGACAAATATAAAAATCAACAAAGAGAAATGCAAACAGAGCATCCACAATACGCTCAAATACACAGATCCGAAGAACTCAACCAAAAATCGAAAGCTCAACCGAGGATTGAAGCAATATAACCTCATTGATTTAGTTGACTTCGTCTATTGAGTAATTTAGGTGTTATTTTTAGTCATTTTTTCCAACACTTAAGAATGTCAAATGTTTGTGTGTCGCTATAACATGTGCATGTTGTCTTTCTTGGCTCCTATCTGTGAAGGCATTCTGCTGTGTTTGTTGCTACCATTGACCACGCTTATTGATGCTGCATCGGCAGTAGTCGTTGCTCTGTTGGTTGCGTCGCCCATTTGGTATGGTTTATTGAATCTAATTTGTTTAGCTTATGCGAGACTTGGATGTTGATTGCTGGTATTTTTGGGGTAATCTTATGTTGCTAAACGTTATGTTATATGAGTTACTTATTGCTTTATTTTTTATTTTATTTTTTGTAGGGGGGAGCCTCATGTTGTGACATGGCAAATGGCTCCTTACAGCCACAATAACCTGCCATTTCTAACACCTATCACATTACAAACCTTTTTAGCCTCTTCTTACGGTAGATCGATGAAATTTTTAGTATTTGGTTATATATTCTTCTTATGAAGTTTATGATGAGGTGGTCAATGTATAAGTTGAACACCTTTCTTTTCCTAAACATTAAGCAACTTCTATAGCATTTAAAACAATATCTTTTCACAATTGCTCCTATCTAATTTATATTTCTCCAAGGGGTCTTTACTGGCAATGATGAATGTTCTTGGCAGTGGTTTCTTTTGTGCCCAGTTGAACCGCGAGGATGTTTTTGAAAAATCTTAAATACACATTTTTGCTGATCATTTCGATAACAAAAAATAAGCAGTTGTGGATCTGAGCCTACGTGGAGCTATCAAAGAACAACTAAAATGTTGAAATTAACGACAATGAATCAAGTGATCATTGTTCAAGAAAGAAAAAGCAATGATGAGCTTCAAGACCTTAGTGAAGGCTTGCCTAAGTATTAGCCAATCACATGCTCATGACAGACGCCTACAATCAAGGCTGTATCAATTGTATTTATGTGGTCAATAGTTACCTATTTTAGATCCCTAACTCACTCCCTAATTCTAGGCTTGCTTTTGTATTTATAGGATACTTTTCTTTCATTGTAATCATCTTGACCATAATAAAATAATATGGTATCAGCCTAAATATTACAAGATCCTTCTTCTAGCCTTCCCCTTTTTTTTTCCTTTCTTCTTCTTGTTTCTGTCGACAGCTTCTGCACTCCTGCAACATTTTTTTTTCCTTCTCCATGGCTGCTGAGCTCTCCTCCATCCCCCTTCACTCACTAAGCCATTTAATCAACATAAAATTAACCTCAACCAACTACTTGCCATGGGAAAAACAAATAACTCCGGTCCTCTCCTATCTTAAACTCCTTGACCATGTAACCGGAGATAACCCACCACCCGCTGCAACCATTGAAACAGATGGAGAAACAACCCCTAATCCCGATTTTCTGACATGGCAGATTGCCGACCAGAAAGTTTTACTGCTCATAAACTCGACCTTAACAGAAGAGGCTATGGCTGAAACGATTGGTCATACGACTGCCAAAGCTGTCTGGAAATCTCTAGCCGAGGCGTACAGCCACTCCTCCATTGAACGTGTTCACATTCTCAAAGATTCTCTCCGAACACTTCAAAAAGGAACCTCAACAGTTTCTGAATTCGGTCGCAAGTTCAAGGCCCTTGCTGACCAACTCTCGGCTATTGGACATCCCATCAGTGATGAGGACAAACGCCATTGGTTCCTATGTGGACTTGGTGCCTCGTTTGAAAATTTCTCCACCACCCAAAGAACCATTCATCCCGCCCCTACCTTCCGCCAACTCTTGGCTAATGCTGAGAACCAGGAGATGTTTGTTCAACAACTCCACAGCCCTCCACTCTCCCAAGCAGCCTTCTACTCTCATCCAAACAAGTCCTCTCACAACCGTGACACCTCTTCCTCTCGAGGCAGAGGCCGCTCATCAGCCCTAAAAACCGAAATTCCAATTACACAAAACGACCCCCGCATTGTCAATTGTGTCATCAAAAAGGTCATTATGCGAGCACTTGCCCACAACTCGCCTCCTTTGCCAAAAAATCGGCTCCTCTTGATGCAAATCTTGCCGAGGCCTTTCTTGCTCAATGCAATATAGCCTCCGACTCTCCCGATTGGACCGCTGACTCAGGTGCTACAACACATATGTTACCTTCAATACATGGTTTACAAAACTTTAAAACCGACAATAGTAACATTCGTGTTACCTTCGGGAATGGAGACTCATCTCCAGTTTCTCATATTGGAAACACTAAAATAAACAATTCCATACCTTTAAATAATGTTTTAGTTGTTCCAAATCTCACAAAAAACCTACTATCAATAAGTAGGTTAACCAATGATTCCCGGTTGATGTATTGTTCTCTAATGATTTTTTCCAAATACAGGACCGAAAAACAGCGGAAGTACTAGCTAAAGGCACGTGCGACAATGGTCTCTACGTTTTAACCCAAGGTCACAAGTCCATAGTTGCTGCTCTTTCGGCATCACACCTTAGAGCTTCATTCAATAAATGGCATAGTCGCCTTGGTCATGTTTCTTTTGATACAATTTCTATTCTTAATAAACTTGGTCATGTTTTTGTCACATCCATATTACCTAAACCAGGATTATGTGAATGTTGTGAACTATCAAAAGCAAAACACCTACCATTTATTGAAAATTCAAACGAGCGAAACATGTTTTGGACCTTATTCATTGTGACCTTTGGGGACCCGCACCCGTGCCCTCCACAGACGGCTATCGGTACTATGTCATCTTCATAGATGACTATTCCCGCTTCACTTGGTTTTATCCTCTTAAAGCCAAGTCCGAATTCTTCACCATCCTCACCACTTTTTTAACATTTGTACAAAATCAATTTTCATCAAATGTTAAAGTTTTTCAAAGTGATGGTGGCACCGAATTCACCAATCATCAAGTTCAAACTTGTTTTCAAAAACATGGCATACATCATCGCTTATCGTGCCCTCACACACCCGAACAAAATGGGAGAGCCGAACGGAAACACCGTCACATAACCGAAACCGGGCTCGCTATGATGTTCAATGCCAAAGCCCCACCCACATTATGGTTTGATGCCTTCACTCCGCCACATACATTATAAATCGCCTACCCACAAAACTTCTCAACAATAAATCTCCTTTTGAAGTTTTATTCGACCAACCGCCCACCTACTCCAACATGCGTATTTTTGGTTGTCTTGTTTTTCCATATCTTAGGGACTACACAAAAAATAAACTTCAACCGCGAAGTGCTCCTTGCATATTTATCGGATATAGTCCCAAGTATAAAGGTTTTCGGTGCCTTGAACCAACGTCGGGGCGTGTCTACACCACTCGACATGCAAAATTTGATGAAGACATCTTCCCCTTTCACCAAAACTCGACAACCACAAATACTCACAAGTTACCCATCACAAACTTTGAGGAACATATACCCACTCCCGTGACTCCTCAAATTTCTCCACCCACCGTCCCCACAATGTCCACCTCTCCAACCAATAGTCACCACTTCTGTGATGATTTCCCTACTTCGCAACACATACCTAGCCCACTGAACATTCCAGGCCCATCCCAAAATCACTCGCCCAGCCCAATTACCACTCCCTCATCAACCACCCACTCTCACTCACCTCCCTCAAGCCCACAAAACCCCTCATCCCACTCTGGCCCACCTACGGCCCACTCACAATCACCAGACAACTCCAGCCCACCTACGGCCCACTCACCCTCACCAGACAACTCTCCCTCACAGTCGCTACCCCACAATCCTACCACAACAACACAACCTCTTAACAATCACCCCATGACCACACGAGCCAAGGCCGGCATTTACAAACCCAAACACTTTGCCGATCTCTCTCAAACCACCACTCATCTCTGCACCACTCTCTATTCTCTACCCACATTCCAAAAGGCATCAAAACCGCTCTCAAAAACCCCAAATGGATTCAAGCTATGCATGATGAACTCCAAGCTCTTCATGACAATCAAACTTGGACCCTTGTTCCTCGACCTTCTAGCACCAACATTATTGGTTCCAAATGGATTTATAGAATCAAATATAAATCAAATGGCTCCATTGATCGCTACAAAGCACGACTTGTAGCTCAAGGCTTCACTCAAATACCGGGTCTTGACTTCTCTCACACGTTCAGTCCGGTAGTTAAGTCTTCCACCATCCGAGTTGTTCTCAGTCTTGCCACTATCAATAAATGGTCCCTTCGACAATTAGATGTCAACAACGCCTTTCTCAATGGCAATCTCACCGAAACCATTTTTATGGAACAACCACCGGGCTTTGAAGACACACATCGGCCCAATCATGTTTGTAAACTCAACCGTGCTCTTTATGGCTTAAAACAAGCACACGTGCTTGGTTTCAAAGATTGAGCTCCTTTCTTATTAACCGTGGGTTTCACAATAGTAGGGCAGACACCTCGTTGTTTGTTTACACATACCAAGGTACCTTAATTTATCTCCTAGTTTACGTTGATGACATCATTATTACGGGGAACAATGAAAAATTCATCAATGAATTCACAATATCCTTAAACAAAGAATTCAAAATTAAGGACCTTGGCACTCTAAACTTCTTTCTTGGACTCGAAGTTCATCACACAAAAACCGGTTTGTTCCTAAATCAATCCAAATATGCTCATGACATTCTAAGCCGAGCCGGTCTTCTTGACTCCAAACCGGTTGCTACGCCTCTCACTCCCAAAGATGTCTTCACATCACATGGCACTCCTTTCCATGATCCCACTCTTTATCGCTCCCTCGTGGGTGCTCTCCAATACCTTACCATCACCCGTCCTGATCTCTCTTATGCCGTCAACCAAGCTAGCCAATTCCTTCAAAACCCCACAACCGACCATTTTCAGCTAGTAAAAAGGATTCTTCGTTTTGTTAAAGGCACCCTCTCACATGGTTTAACATTTGATCGTCCACCTAACACTACTTTGCTAGGTTTTTCAGATGCAGATTGGGCTCGATGCATTGACACACGAAGATCTACATACGGCTATTGTATCTATCTAGGAGGAAACTTAGTCTCTTGGAGCGCTAAAAAGCAACCAACGGTGTCAAGATCAAGCTGTGAGTCAGAATACCGTGCTATGGCGAATACGGCAGCAGAAATTATTTGGTTAACTCACCTTCTTCGGGAACTTCATGCTCTTCCACCGGGTCGACCGACACTGTTATGTGACAACAAGAGTGCCCTATTCTTAAGTCAAAACCCCATATCACACAAACGGGCTAAACACATCGACATTGACTACCACTTCATTCGAGAATTGGTAACCGCCGGCAAGCTACACACCAAATTCATCGCCACTGACAAACAAGTTGCGGACATTTTCACCAAAAGCTTGCCCAAACCGTTGTTTGAAAAAATTTCGAACAATGCTTCGTCTTGGTCCACCACCGCCTTGCATTGACGGGGGGTATTAGCCAATCACATGCTCATGACAGACGCCTACAATCAAGGCTGTATCAATTGTATTTATGTGGTCAATAGTTACCTATTTTAGATCCCTAACTCACTCCCTAATTCTAGGCTTGCTTTTGTATTTATAGGATACTTTTCTTTCATTGTAATCATCTTGACCATAATAAAATAATACTAAGGTTGTGGTGCATAGTCACATAAGTCTCTAGAAAGGCCACGATCTACGATCCAGATCGTCCATAACGAATCGCGGTACGAACGTGTTCCGGGAACACTCCGATTCGCGACTTCGACCATGAAATTAGCGTTCCACAATAGAGATGAAATGACAACAATAAATAACTAGAAATAGAGATGAAATAGATTGATGAATGAAAAAAGAGATAAATACGTTGAGAAGAAAAGAAATTGAGCCAAAGATGATGTGTAAATGGATGTGACTCCTTTTAAATTTATAAGATGTACGTTTCGTGTGATCTATAGGACGAATATCTAAAGATAATTTGCCTAATGTTCCCAACAAAGCCTCCACCCTTTATGTGAAGAAATTATTAGCAACAACACAGGCCTAATCCATTAAACACTCTTCACTTATGCTTTGTTTATTTCATTAATATTGTTGGAACTGATGATTTGAGGACCAAAAAAAAACAGAAGAAGCTTGGATTCTCCTAGGTGCATGTCCAAAAGAACCACCTGGGAGGCACCATAAAGATGAATCCCTTTAGAACAGTGTTAGTGCACCCTACAACGATGTCTCTAGCTTAGATATAGTGTTTGGATCATATATGTATGTTTAGAAGTGTTCAGGTAGCACCCAAGGCATTATAGCCTAGTGGTATCTTGGTGGTGAGATAAGACTTAGGGGCCATAAGGTCCTGGGTTCGAATCTCACAAAGGGGGTTTTCTCATAATTATGAGTTTCCTCCTGAATTGGTGACTTGGTGGTGGAATATGATCGCGTGGCAACACTGGTGGCACGATGATACTCCAGTGTTCCGTGAGTGATTCCAATTTGTTGGCCGTTCAAAAAAAAAAAAAAGAAGTGTTCAGGTAGCATTTAAGTGTTTAGGTTTATTTTAGTAATTATTTTATGTTGCAAATTTATTTAATCTTTATCGTAAAGAGGAACCCTTCCTGATCATCATCTATATTTCTCTATCTTCTATTATTGTGTGGCCTGTTGGGTTAATCGGTTGGTTTAACGGGTCGAGGGTTAGCGGTTTGCGAGTCACACGATTCGGGTCAACATGGTTGCGGGTTTGACTGGGTTAAGGTTCAAATAAGCAGGTTAGTTGGAGAGATAGTTGACCAAATTAAGTGGTATGAGACCATTGGTGTGACGCAAAAGAAAAGAAGTACGTGGGCTCGTTCAATGCATGATGACCATAATAATAGGATTAGTTAATACTTTTATTGTTTCATTTGTTTGTACACGTAGTTCTGTAGGCTATATATAAGCCTTTTAGTGTTAATAATAAATTAAGCCATTTCATTTCCTTTCTCTTTTAAAACCTTCTGCAACAATTATATTACAAACCTTTCGCAAGTCTAATACACAGATAGATTTTAGTGTGTTGTTTGTTGTGTGGAGTGGGGCCTGAACCAACATGTAGGGATGGCAATCAAACCCGAACCCGATGGGTAAACCCGAAACCCGACACATTTGGGGACGGGTTTGGGTCAGGTAATCGGGTATGGGTCCGGGTATGGGATTAGTTTTTATTTTTTCACGAGTTTGGGACGGGTTTGGGGATTTGATGATATACCGTTTACCCAACCCGATTACCCGATAAAGTATACCCGTTTACCCGATTAGATACCCAATATAATTTCTAAGTAAAGATCAAATAAAAAGTGTTTTTTTTTGTAAGAACTGTGAAAATCAAATGGGGTAAAAAATTTATTTTATTTTTTTAGAATTTTTTTTCCATGTGCTTAAACATACTTTCTAGATGAATAATACAAAAAAAAATTAAAATTTTCTTTTAGTGTAATTACGTCATTAAAGTAAATAATTAGTTTAGAGTAGAGTAATTATGTAATTACTCTACACCAAAATTTATTTATTTATTTTTTCTGATATGAGCTTCAGTAACTGGTATTCCTCAAAAATATGTTTAATGAAGGATTGATCCACATTTTTAATGGGAAACTCTTTATCAGAAACAATTTGTCAGATCCCACCAACATGTACCAACATGTACAGCCCTTCAGTGCCTTCAGCAAACTGAAAGTACTTCTTTTCCGGTTCAGGTTCACACAAAATGTGATTTTTAATAGAGCTATGTGAAACCTGATTGAGCCTCCGGTAAGGCCTTTGGTTTCAATTTCACTTTCCGTCTATTTACAGAACGTTTATTGTAACCAAGTCCTTGATTTTCTTTTTGCTGAGACTGTTTTTTAAGATCAACATCATTTTTACTTAGCACAAACTTTGCAAACTGAAAACCATCTAGCTTATGTTGGGCTTTTTCATAATCAGATTTTGTTTGCGCTAATTCTTTCTTTATTTCCTCAAGAGTTTTAGAAAGCTCAGAATTTTCTTTCATTAAAATTTCATTTAAGTTTTTAAACTCCATTTCATTTGTTCTCAAAACTTCATTGATGGTTATGCAATTAGCAAGATCGCAAGTAAGGGTCTGTTGGTTTTCAGACAGCCTTTCAATCGTACTTTGGAGTTCGGCATAGTTAGAACAGACAAACCTGGAAGATCCTTGTGCAATAGGGTCAGTTCCGTGTTTGATTTGAACTCCAACTTCTGGATTTTGATCATCAACATCTTCCTCTTCTGATTCACTCCTTTCAGAAGTTGAACAATTTGCATCAGTTTTGTTGATTTCTTCATAACTTCGTTCAGGATCTTGTTCACTGGAAGATGATTCATTATCTGCATCTGTACTCTCTTCTGAGATTTGAGCACTCTCTAACACTTCTCCCGATTCCATAGTCTCTACTTGTTGAGCAAAACACGCAATTTCCCCCTTATCACCTCCCATGAGTTGTGTCTTCTGGTCAAAGCCTTTCTCAGCACGCACAGTAAGTACACTCGCAGCATCCGTGTTTGCTGAGACAGAGTGAATTGCAGGAGTAACCGAAACCACAACTGTTTCTTGATTATTTTGAACATTGTTAGGTTGTTTGGTTTGATTCGGTTGACTTTGACTAGCATCTGACGTTGATTTCCTCTCCAGATGGGCCCACGGATTACATCGGAACTCCCCTGTTGTTTTCGTTGTTGAACCGGTTGGGTGTTTGAAGACGCGAAAGCCCATGGTTTGGTTACATTTGCCATTATGAAAGCCTTGTGAAAAAGTCAACTCTTCGTCAACAAAAGTCAACTTCAGTCAACGCGAGTCAAACTTAGGTCAATTTTAGGTTCAGTAGACTAACACGTGAGTAGGAAGTCTAATTGCTTGATTATAGGTGATTAGGATCGTAAATGTAGTTGTTGCACGTGATTACGCGTAATTGCTAGTTCTTGCACGTGATTACGCGTAATTGCTAGTTGTTACACGTGATTACGCGTAATTGCTAGTTGTAGCACGTGATTACGCGTAATTGCTAGTTGTTACACGTGATTACGCGTAATTGCTAGTGAACAGTTGAGCGATTACGAGTTTGAGGTGGTTAGGATTCAACACGTGATTAGGAGCTATGCCACATGCAATTGAAGGCGATTAGCTCCTAATCGCTAGTAAAACAAACAAATGAAGGCGATTGGGACGTAATCGTGTATAGCTGAAGGTGGTTAGGGCTGTAATCGCTTATATATAGGCGATTACACTATCCATGTGAAAAGTTCAGGTGGTTAGGGTTCTGTAATCGCCCCGATCTGATCTGCAACCTCACTTTTGCTCAAAAGCTACCATTTTTGCCTCAAAATCTTATCCAAAACAATGTGTTTAATCCCCAAATGATTAGAAAAGTTTCCAAAACAGTTTTAGAACAAAACCTAATAAAAAACACATGTTTTTAACTATAAACACACACTAAGATTTTGAAAATATGGGTTTTTTTTTTTATCAAAAAACTCAAAGTTTCAAAGTTCAAACAGGTTTTTGGATAAAAAATCACAACTTTCACACTAAAACTACCTGTTTTCACTCGTTTTTGTTATCAAAACACTCGTGATAAGAGCTCGGCTCTGATACCACTTGTAGGATCGACGAACGAGTCAACCGACAATCACGAGGGTTATATTCAGAGTGCGGAATCCTTTAATATGTTTTAATAACAAAAGCAGCTAAGAAAACAATGATATGCGAGTAATTAACACACACAAAAGGGTCAACAGATTAAAGATTTATCATTAAAACAGAGCTCGAGTGTTACAATGATCAAATCAGACATTCTCAAACCAGGGGAGGGTGTTTGGAGAGTGTGTGTGGCAAAAACTAATGATTAGGGTTATGATTGGGCCTATTTATACCTCCCGGACACGTGCAGGCCTCTATAGCCAATTACGAAGCTATGCCATATGCAACTATAGGTGATTAGGCCCTAATCGCCTAGAACTACTAGTGGATAGCTCCTATCCACGTGAACAGTACTAGTGGATAGGCTCTAATCGCCTATAATGGTCTTGTTAATCGCCTTCAGGACCAAACACACCCAAAAGCGCTTTATAAACCTCTTCCAAACACCCCGAAACGCGTCCAAACAACTTATATACTAGCCTAGGGACATCATGTACTAACAGACTCCCCCTTGGACCAGGCTAGTATACGTACAAGCCATAAACTGCTTGATTAACCTAGCCAACGACCTATAGACACCTATCACTAGCTAGGGACATACAGATAATGCACTTACAAAAGTGTTCAAAGACATCAACACGACAACAACAAGATGGTAGCGGAGATAAAGGCGACGTCATATGGTGGATGATCAAGATGGCGAAGTGCCCCTGGACATGACAAGGTGGTTTGAGTCTGCCGGGTTCGATAATGGTTAGTATTCAATGGAGCAGAAGGTGTTTGCGTGCGCGCTGGGTTGAATGTGTTTGTTTGGTTGTTAATTGTTTTAGCTTGGGTGGTTTGTGTACATTGTGGCTATGTCCAAGTAGCTACTGGCTTATTGGGCCTAGGGGTGTAGTTTTCTTGTTTTTCTACTTGAATGGTAAAGTGAATAAAATGCCATTTGATTGTTTAAAAAATTTTTATTCTAAAAAGAAGTGGTTCTAGAGTTAATAAGTTCACAATACTTATTAATAAATCCAACTACCCTTCTTGGTTCCGGGCCCCTTTCCTATTTATTATGATCATATCGTTTTCCTTATAAATGTTTGAAACCCTTATTGTCTATTTACATAGTTACATATCATTACTTTGGCTTTATATAATTTATTTGTGTGCTTTGGTTTAGTTATTATGGCTGCAAAGATGGTCATAACTCGACTGATCTTGTGTGCATTATCTCTTTCAATGATTGATTTCTCAATGTGCCATCTCTTGAAGAGTTCAGTTACATGCCTCGACTGTCCAACCGGTTCTGACCTTGCAGGTTCGGTTTATTGATGTGGAAATTAATGCTTTTAAATCTCATTTTCTTGTACACTTTTGATATTTGTTCAAGAAGACTCGCATTGTTTTTAATTTGTTATATTTTAATTTTGATATCTCTTGAAAATTAAGCCTTGTTACATGTCTTGAAGTACAAGTCAAGATTTATAATGTACAAGCAGGGGGGGGGGGGGGGCAGAACATAGGGGGTCAAGAGGGTACACTGACACTCAACAAGTAAAATTTGTTATATTTTTGTTATATAAAAATCTAAATCTAATGTTTTTTCTAATAAAAACATGATTCGTTACCACTAGTTGTAACCGGTAGAGAAAAAAATTATGATAAACGCTAGAGTTCTTGTTCTTTCAATGTGTACAAGAATAGTACTAATTAAAGCACACAACTTACCACTTCCATAACTTGCCACAGGCATAAAGATACTAGTCAAGTGCAACCAAGTGAAGAACTTAGCCATGGCTACAACCAATGAGCATGGTGTCTTTGAGGACACAACTACCGTCAAGCAATTGCCAAGCAAGATCTTGGGTGCACCCCAAACAACTCTACATTTCGAGAAATAGCATGGTCACTAGCATCAAGAAGGTCCAAGAGACTGACTCATACACAACATCTCAACCATTGACCTTCTATACTCTTGCCCTTTGTCACAAATCCATGATGGGAAAATGTGGAGCTCATAACGATGCGATCAAAAGGAATATTGGGTCGTCGAAGACAGTTGATCTACCACTACCGAAAGAATGGGGATTGGCACCATCTAGCTATTATGTTCCCTTTGTCCAATCATCGGCATCCCGTGAATTGATCTTAACTATTGGGCATGTGTTTTATTATGTTGTAACTGTTTGTATGTCTTAAAAAGTATGTTAATGTTTGATTTGTGTTATGTGGAGTGCCAAGCGAGATATATATATGTTTATTTACTTATTTAGTATGTTAATTTCTCAAGTAATTAATATTTGTATATCATCTCTCTCACACACACACTCTCGCATTTACTTGTGATAAAATTTGACTTGGAACTATATACTATTATTATATCGATTTAAGGCAAAAGGGTGTGGCTTCATGGAGCTCCTGAAGCCAAGATGAATTCACCCAGGGGCGAAGCTTTGTTTACGAAAAAGGGGGGTGGGGGTTGGACTCAAATTTTTTCGATCGGTAGTGGCAAAGCGTGAGGCAATACTTATCCCGGATCAATTTACATACGAAAATCGTAAAATTTCTACTACTGCGCCAAAAACATGGGAGAGGGGGGGAGGGGGGGGGGGGGGGGAGGGCCACGGTGATGGTGACAATAACGACGTCGCTGATTAGCAGTGGTGACGTTCATATAGCGGCTGAGTTGGAGATTTCAATCATTTTATTAAATTCATTAGAATTAGAATCTTGAATTTCTTGTAAGTTTTTTTTTTATTATCCATTTTCTTAAGGGAATTTAAGAGGATACATTTTTGTCGGTTGTCTTCTTGTCAAGTCAAAACTCATTAAATTGATATATTCTATGAAATTAGACAAGATATGGAAACAAGAGATAAAAAATAATATGTCAAGAATTCAGATCTAAGAAAGTAACAATAAAAGTCATATTATCACAGTATTATATACTCTATATTATCACATAGTGACAACAAACTTAATTAGCATCAATGCCACCACAACTCCATATATAACTCTAAATGTCTAGCTCACTTCAAAGCATCGATTCTGAAAGAGATTGATTCAACATGATAATTCTCATGATTTGAATCCTATAAATAATACAAGGAGTCTCCTATAATTATGGAGAGATAATTACATCATAATTACAAAAATCATTTTACATATATAAGTCATATGTTATTACACCCCCGCAGTTGAAACGTCGGGAGGTCCGATGTTGAGACTGGAACGAAAGTCATCAAATAGAACTCGTGGGAGACCCTTGGTGAAGATATCCGCTATCTGGTGACGAGACGGAACATGTAGGACCGAATATGTCCCCGTTGCACCTGCTCGCGAACAAAGTGAATATCAAGCTCAATGTGTTTGGTGCGCTGGTGTTGAACGGGTTGCGGAGAGATAAACAGCACTAACATTGTCACAATAGACAAGCGTGGCCCGCGAGAGCGGATGATGGAGCTCAAGGAGCAGATTACGCAGCCAGCAGATGTCGGCCACGACATTCGCAACTCCCCGGTATTCGGCTTCTGCACTAGATCTGGAGACAGTGGGACTGGCGTTTGAAGAACAAGAGATGAGATTGTCGCCCAAATAAACACAATAGCCAGAGGTGGAGCGCGACGAGTGTAGGGCAGACAGCCAGTAGTCGGTCAGTATAGGCCCGAAGAGACAGACTAGAAGCAGGATCCAGATGCAGACCATGATCCGTGGTACCCTGAAGGTAGCGCAGAATGCGCTTAAGTGCATTCCAGTGAGTCAGGCGAGGAGCGTGCATGTGCATGCAGATTTGTTGCACTGCGTACGAGATGTCAGGCCTAGTAAAGGTGAGATACTGAAGAGCACCCGCAAGACTGCGGTAGGTAGCCGGGTCATCATGTAGAGGGCCGTCATCAGCAGAAATGCTGGACTGTGTGTCAACAGGCATGGCTACAGGGTTGCACGAGTCCATAGCAGCCCGATGAATAATGTCTTTAACATAAGCTGTTGAGATAAAAACATAGAGTCACCATCCCGAGTCACCTGAATATACCCAAGAAATAAGATAAACTGCCCAAAGTCCTTCATTGCGAATTCACTAGACAAATCATGTAGTAGCCGTGCCTTGAGGGTATCATTGGACGTGGTGAGCATATGTCGTCCACATAGATGAGAAGATAAGCAATGTCAGTCCAGTGTGATAGATAAAAAAACAATGAATTGTCCGACTTGCTTTGACGAAAACCCTGTAAGTGACAAAATCAGTGAATCGGTTGGTACCATGCCCGGGGTGCTGTTTCAAACCGTAAAGAGATTTCCGAAGACGACAGACGTGATCCGGAAAGTCCCGGGTCGAAATCCCATGGGTTGGGCATGTATATGTTTCTTCCAGGTGCGCATGAAGAAAGGCGTTTTGTGACGTCTATTGATGTATGGGCCAGGACTTGGAGGAGCCAGAGATAAGACCAACGTTATAGTCGACGGTTTGACAACAGGACTAAATGGTCTCTCCACAGTCAATGCCCGTCTGCTGCTTACGACCATCACATACTAGACGTGCTTTGTAACGCTCCAACGTGCCATCCGACCTGAACTTATGTTTAAATAACCACTACATCGAATAATATTCATATCCAGGGTCCTAGGTACAAGCTCCCAGGTCTTGTTTTTTAATAAGTGCACTAAATCGTTAGACATGGCAGTGTTACCATTCAAGGAGAGGACAAGGCAACCTGAGGGTTTTTAGGGATAGGAATAATCGTGGGTGGTATGTAGGTTAAATGGGTGTTTGGGCTTCACAATACCACTCATGGATCTGGTATGTGGTCGGGTAGTAGGCTGAGAGGTGGTGAATGCTGTTGGGCTGTGGGGAAGAGGCGGCAAATGGGCCGAGGTGGGCTCAGGAGTGGGAGCCGATGAGGTGGAGGGATGTTGGGCCGTTTGTGTTGGGCCGGTGGGACGGTAGGAGTAGGGCCGAAGGTTGGGCAGAGGATGTTAGAGGGAGGTTGGGCCGTTTGTGTTGGGAGGGGAAGTAACAGTGGCCGGAGGTGGAGGGAGATGTGGTTGGGCCTGGGACGGGAGTGTAGTGGACTGTTGGGTATTAGTGGACTGTTGGGCGGGGTGGTGTGTGGTTCACGGGAGTGGGGTCAGGTGTGGGCGGTGGGGTGCGAGGTGGATGAGACAAGTTGTGGAGGTGGTCCCATACAAGGGGGTGGATGGTAGGGTTAAGGAACTCGTAGGTGGGTGGTGTGGTAGGTGATTGGATGGTGAAGGGAAATATGGATTCCTCAAAGTGTACGTGACGGGGAGATGGTAAGTTGTCGTGTGGTCAAGTCAGGCACTTGTAACCACAATGGTTGGGGGGGTATCCAAGAAAGACACAGGGGTGAGAACGGTAGTTAAGTTTATTAATAGTGGTGGATGGGTGAAGGGGGTAGCACAGACACCCGAAGACACGAGATGGTCGTATTCGGGGGTGCAATTGTAAAGGAGGGAGGTGGGGGATTTGAAGTTGAGAAGTTTGCTGGGGAGGATGTTTAAGAGGTAAGTGGCGGTCTCAAGGGCATGGTGCCACATGTTGGGTGGTAATGAGGCCTTGGGCAAGAAGGGTGCGGATCATGTTATTAATGGTGCGGATTTTGCGTTTCGTCATACATTTTGGGAAGAGGTATAAGGGCAAGAGAAACGGAATTGCATCCCGTTATGGTGACAAAAGTTATAGAAATTTTGGTTGGCATATTCTTTTCATTGTCACATTGAAATTGTTTTATTTTACATTGGAATTGAGTGTTAATTAGGTTGTGAAGGTTGGCAAAGGTGTGAAAGACTTGTGATTTATTGACAAGCGGGAAGGTCCACAAAAAATTAGTAAAATCGTCACAAACAAAATATAATATTTGTGGCCGCCAGTGCTAAGCAACAGGAGACGTCCATAAATCACTATGAATAATGTCAAAAGCTGCATGAGTTACGTTGACGAATCATAAATGGTAATCTGACACTTTTACCAAAAACACAAGGTTCACAGGAAGTCTTAGGCAATTTGCCATAATCAATAAACGAAGATAATTTTAAAGACTGTAATAAATTAGTGCCAGGGTGACCCAATCTTTGATGCCAGCGATCTTGAGAGACAACAACGAAGGTGGTTGGAGAGGAGGACTTGGGGACTTGAGTGGGAGCGGTTCAGTAAGTGGGTAAAGATCGCCAGTGCTATTGCATCGTAGGATAGGAGCCCGAGTTTTGAGATCCTTCACAAGAAAGCCAAAATGGTCAAATTCAATAGACACTAAATTATCTGTGGTAAGACGACGGACAGAGATAAGGTTTTTGATGATATTGGGGGCAAAAAGGACTTATTAAGTTTAAGTGGTGGGTAAGGAGGGGGTAGGACTTGGTTGCCTTGGGCCAATACCGGGATGGTCATGCCATTACCAACTACAATAAATTTATTAGTGCAAGTATTAAAAGTAGACGGAGAGTATATACCTTGGGCATTGGCGGAGTGAGACGAGGCACCAGTGTCCACACACCATGATCCGGCGGGTTGAGAGCGAGTGAGTATAGTGCCTGTTCAATGTCGGTCGGGGAATAAGCAGCAAAATTAACTTGATCCGGGCGGGGGCCTAGTATACCTTGAGAATATTAGTGTTGGGCCTGGATGGATAAGGGCAATGGGGCTGGGTTTGGGCCGGGGCGGTTATTATGCTGCTGTTGGGCTTGTTGGAGTGCAGTGGCC
>JAUTDX010002472.1:0-53168 GCA_030844895.1 Ambrosia x helenae | reverse complement strand
ACCTCTAAATAATCAGAAGCATACTTGTTTATGCACACACTAGAGTGATTGGAATTGCATTTGAAAGTATTATCTAAATATTGTGTTCCATATAACATAATCACTTCAAAAAGTGTTGCCAAACCTCTACAATAAACTGATTAGGGGGGGAGGACTAGAAGTCGGATAATCATATCAGAAACGCTAATCCAAACATTATACTTATTGTGTTACACATATAAACAGACCAGAAATGTAATTGGGGACCGAGGAATGGTCATTCTTGCTCAATTTTGCAAGAAACTACAGCGGCTTAGAATCGAGCGAGGAGATGATGAACAAGAAATGGAAGATGAAGAAGGCATTGTTTCTCAAATAGGTATAACCGCGATATCAGAAGGCTGTCTAGACTTGCAATACATTGCTGTATACGTATCCGATATCACAAATGCAGCTCTTGAATCCATGGGCATGCACTTGAAAAACTTGAATGATTTCGTGTCGTTTTGCTAGATAGAGCAGAGGTTATTACAGATTTACCCTTGACAATGGAGTCCGAGCTCTGCTACGTGGCTGCCAGAAGCTTAGAAGATTTGCCCTCTATCTTCGACCGGAGGGTTGACTGATGTGGGTTTGACTTATATTGGTCAACATAGTCAAAATATAAGATGGATGCTGTTAGGTTATCTTGGAGAATCTGATGAAGGGCTTTTAGGCTTTTCGAAAGGGTGTCCTAGTTTACAAAAACTTGAAGTTAGGGGATGTTGTTTTAGTGAACAAGCATTGGCTATTGCTGTTTTACAGTTAAGGTCTTTACGATATCTATGGGTACAAGGGTATCGGGGTCTTCCAACGGATATGATCTTTTAACAATGGCCCGTCCGTTTGGAATATCGAGATAATTCCTTCGAGAAGAGTTCCTCTTGGAGATGATAAGAGGTTGAGCATCCTGCACACATACTTGCATATTACTCTCTTGCAGGACCAAGAACAGATTTACCGTCTTCGGTTATATCATTGAATTCGGTTCCCTATCTTGATGAATAAACTTGTTACATATATCTATTTTTGCACTAGTTTTAATTCTTTCTTTTTGTATGCTTTATCCGTGTTGTTCTAAATCGTATATAACGATACAAGTATGTAATAAGCTTGTTGTACTATGTAATCTTGAAAGCTTTTATGATGTTCATTACAAAAGGTGCTTGTTAGTTGTTAGTTTGTTACATTGTAACATAGATTTTCATCAAGAAAGTATAACAAGCATTGTGTGTATCTTTCTTTGTGTTGTGGACTTGACATCTCTGAATTTATCTTAGATTTTTTAGGTTTAAAAAATTAGTGAAATAGATTTATTTTATGAGGTTGTAACATACATGGGCCATCCCCACTAAAAAAAATGCTTAAAAATAGAATAAAGGTGGTGGAGGTGAGTGCTTTCTCATGCAACTAGCAGAAAGGTTTCTCCAATTGAAAATTTTGTTTATGAAGGTGGGACCCATTGTCACACCCAAATGAAAGCTTGAAGTAAAAACAAATAGTATATAAATACCTTTTCTTAATTTAATTATTATTACATACTTGTGTGGTTTATGTATGAAATGAATAAAGTGGCCATTAATATCATAGCATCAAACACTATATTAGTATAGTTCCCATTAGGAAATCAATAGTAATCTTTATTATGGGACACAAATACTTTATTTATTTCTCATGGGCACAAGAATTTTCTAGACCCAAAAGATTGTACAACTTTTTTTTGCACAACATACAACACAATTTGTCTTTTTGCTCTAGATTTGATGATTTTTGCTTTACCAAAAGAAATTAACCGAATTTAGGTTGGTGTAAAGTGCTTTTAAAAGTTAATCCATTATACAATAATTTAGTGATATTCATTAAGTCAAAGAAATGTCAAAGTCTTGAGTTGACCCATGTCAAAACTAGGTTGATGCATTATGTACATGAATCATTAAACATGATTCTTATCAACATATATGTTTCATTATCAAAAGTTTATCCTTTCATATCTATAATCTCGAATAAGTACCTAATAAAACAAGTATTGATTAGACCATTTGACGCGATAACCAAAAGATAGAAAGGGAACAAAACTAGCGACGCGATGGCCTTTAGGAATCGAAAAATATATAGATCTTTGGTGGGTTGTTTATTAAATGAAAAATAAGTTAAAAAAAGGTATCTTTATTCCAAAGAATAATAACACAATATGCTTATGGAATGCAGACTCAGCTAGCTCTATTCTAAAGCTAACAGTCAACATGCTTGTATGCCTGTGCATATATACTATGCATTGTGGTGCAATGGGAAACTAAAGTCAGAAATTAGATATTCTGAAAATATTGGTGAGAGTGGATGCTGAGTCAGCTGCTGACTTGGCTGTCTAGCCAACATATAAAGAAATGAATCAGCTTGGAGTTCTTTACTAACAGAACTTACCAACTTTCCTTTAACTTTGATAAAGATAGGCATCCAATGTGTGAACATGATCATGAATAGCGGTCTAGAGATTTATATTTTTCCTTAGAATCAGAATTGGGTTCCGTTCTTGTTGTTAGTTTGCTGACCATAAAAAATCTCGGTACCTAGAAAATTCACGGGATCCTGTTGGCCCAGATACTAATTTGCAGCGGAAATAATTATGATAACATACACAAGAATCAAACGACAGATAATATAACAAACAAATAGAAACTGAATTGTATTATTCGAAATGTTCGGACAGAATTCTGAACAGGAAGTTTACAAGAATGAGAACTTTTGGAAATAATTCTTGGTAATCAGAAATGATACACGAATACTTATATTTATATGTTTCGAACCGACATGTGTTGTTGGCAGTTTCTTGTTGAAACATTGTGACTATTCTATTTTGTTTAACAGCCCAACGGTTGATAATTTGCCGCCAAACTAACTGTAAGGGCATTCTGGTCATTTCACAATAAGTCCCACCTTTTGTTTGATGTATGCTGTTATCCCTTGTTCGAAATAATTGACCCATTATGTAGCCGAGTATTATACTAATAATAATATCTAGCTTACATTCCAATACCCTCCCTTAAGCTAGATTGGGAGAACTTGTCTTGTTTATTGATGAAGATATTTGTTGCTTGCTTCTCGTCAATTTCTAGTCATATGATGCTATCTCTGTGTCATCCATGGGAGTTGTTTATTCTGTACCATCCATGGGACCTGTACCATCCATAGGAGTTTCTTCTGTGACATCTATGGGGTCTGTTAGCTTAGTATCATGTAATTCCATCTTCCTTTTATTTTCCATGAAGGGATTGACCCTCCCTTTTCCTTTCTTCTTTAATTCTCTTTCTGCATACTTTACTAGTGTGTCCATATTTCTGGCAATGGTAAACATTGAATATGTACGTATGACTTTCCTTTTCTTTCTCTATCTTTTTCGTCTAAACCATTGCTTTTGTCATGGGCATCTTCTTTGCTTGTTGATTGAAGAAGGGCTTGTTCATATGTAGAATTATCATTATGTTTCATACGTAGTTCATGAGCTTTAAGAGAGCCTAATAGGCTTTCTAATGGTAAAGCAGAGATATCCTTTGTTCTTCTATAGCCACAACAATATTCTCGAATTCTCTTGTTAGACTACGTAAAATTTTCTCAACAACCCTTTTGACTTCAATGTTTTCCCCATTTAAACGGATTTGGTTCCATAATATGATCACACGATTGTAGAATTCTTCAACGGTTTCGTTTTCTTTCATTCTAAGGTGATCGAATTCACTATGCAAGAATTGTAGTTTAATCCGTTTTACCTTTTCTTCTCCGCGATAAGACTTGTAGAGCATATCCCATGCATTCTTTGATGATGTTGCAGTTGAGATTCTTTCAAATATTACTTCTTCTACGGTTTGATATATGTAGAGTAGTGCCTTGCTATCTTTTCCTTCTTTTTCTTTTACTTCTTCTCTTTGTTGATCCGTTAGTGAGGCACTTTCAACGGGTTCTTGAATTCCAACTTCTATAATGTTCCATAAATCTTCAGATTTAAATAAGGCCTTCATTTGAATACTCCAATTATGATAATTT
This sequence comes from Ambrosia x helenae, assembly GCA_030844895.1. Lineage (NCBI taxonomy): Eukaryota > Viridiplantae > Streptophyta > Magnoliopsida > Asterales > Asteraceae > Ambrosia > Ambrosia x helenae. The sequence goes on along the minus strand of JAUTDX010002472.1, from coordinate 49,112 downwards.
ATTTCCATTTAATTTGGAATTTGAATCCGTATAATGCTATTGTTATTTGATGTCATCATGATCTTGTGCCGTCTTCAATAGTAATCCATCTAAATTCTTGATAGCTCTTTCTTGATCTCGTTGGGTACTACCCTTTATTACTTTTGGAATTTGTGTATCCTTCGATATATAGTGTTCTTCTAAAATTTTGTGCTCTTATGATGTAACCAACGAACACAACTTTCTTTTTGTAAATACCCAACAAAAAATAAACTTTTGAAAATAAAGTTCTATGTTATTGTTTGAGAAAGAACAAACACTTATTTTCAAAAACAATAACCCATAATATATTAAAAAAACGTTTTTTTCCTTTGGTTGACTTTCAGGAAGTCAACTGTTTCTTTCTCGTTTCTATTACTGCCAGAAAACTTCGCGCCTTCTTCTTTCCTTCAATTATGGATGTATACTAACCCTTTGAATCAATATTATTGCTATGATTTGAATACTTAAAATCAAAGTATTCTCTGTAATCGAATAATTCTTCTTCTTCGTCAATTTGTTCGGTTTACGTTCGACACAAAGATTCTTAATTCAACGTGGTTTATAACCAACGATTATATAATCCGGTGTTTGATTGTTGTTTTGAATCGGTTTTGTATTCACAGTAATGATTTCTTTGAAAATTTTCTATAAAAATTTGGCGGGAAACTAGAATACACGTTTTATGAACAAGAACAATCAAAACCTTATAATCGGATTTAAATTAAGAATAAATATTCGATTAATCACTAGAAGAGGGCAGAAATATGTAACCGTATATGTGTGCGCGAATTCCTTTGAAATCTGTAAGTTCCGGGTGTTTCGCCGGAACCTTTGTTCACGGGTTTCTTCTTCTTTTCCGGGTTAAATGATTCGAGATTCGACTTTGTAATTTCTGTTGACCGTTGCAGCGATGTTTTCTTCGTTTCTGATTTAATCTTCTGTCGAAGTTCTTGTCGATTTCGATTCCGTTTCTTTCAGTCTCTGTTTTGGTTTATTCCGGTAAATGAACGCAATTGATCCGTTCGATTCAGATTCTTCAGTTTAGTATTGTAATTCCTTGTTTTGTGTTGTTGCATCAATTTCTCCCTTTTCTGATATCGATTCTTACGTCTGAATTTGATTTCTTCAAATAATTCCTTTATACTCTGTTTTCGTTTGTTTCCTGAAATCGATAAGAACGTTGATTTCTGAAATGATTCTTTGATTGGCTCTGATTAACCTGGCTCTGATACCAGTTTGTTGGCCCAGATACTAATTTGCAGCGGAAATAATTATGATAACATACACAAGAATCAAACGACAGATAAATAACAAACAAATAGAAACTGAATTGTATTATTCGAATGTTTCGGACAGAATTCTGAACAGGAAGTTTACAAGAATGAGAGAACTTTTGGAAATAATTCTTGGTAATCAGAAATGATACACGAATACTTATATTTATATGTTTCGAACCGACATGTGTTGTTGGCAGTTTCTTGTTGAAACATTGTGACTATTCTATTTTGTTTAACAGCCACCGGTTGATAATTTGCCGCCAAACTAACTGTAAGGGCATTCTGGTCATTTCACAATAAGTCCCACCTTTTGTTTGATGTATGCTGTTATCCCTTGTTCGAAATAATTGACCCATTATGTAGCCGAGTATTATACTAATAATAATATCTAGCTTACATTCCAATAGATCCACCTAGTGACGGATCAAGAAGAAAAATTGAGAGGCAGCGCGAAAAAAATTGTTCAAGGGATAGCTAATACATAAAACGAATTAATGAAAAACAAACTGCTATTTTCGCAAGAAAGTTCAGGGGTAGCGCGAGCCACCCTCAAACCCCCTAGGTCCGCCCCTGGACCCACCAATACTACCATACTAACCAACGATCTTCTTCTAAGTTTGGTAACCACGAGATCCTGCTACCAGAAAACTCACGGACCCTTAATATTTTGCTACCCAATGGTATCAGGTAATAGGGCGTCATGTGTTGGGCAGATGGCCTTAAAGAGTTACGGTATACTTTTATTTTTTTGAACGCCCAATTGGAATCACTCACGAATCACTAGAGTATTGTCGTGTCACTAGTGCTACATGCTATTATATTCCACCACCAAGTCACCAATTCAAGAGGAAAACTCATAATTATGAGAAAAACCTTGTTGTAAGATTCGAACCCAGGACCTTATAGACCAGACCCTAAGTCAAATTTGAGACCTCTTTAACCATAATATGTTGATATTAGTTGAGAATTAAAATATCAAGTTCTTAATGAAAACAAATATTTGTAATACAAGGTACAAGTACACACAAACATGATTTAATTTCAACAACAAACACAAACTTTGGTTCCTTAACTATGAACCTGGTACGTTGTAGGTAATTGGAAATGGAGTCCAGAATTGAAAACCCTAATATTATTAACACCATTCCCACCATTTTTGTTCATTTTAGCAAGCTCAAATGGATAGTTCATCGCGGCTTCCGGTACTGCAGATAGAAGAAGATGATCTCTCAGGAGAGCTAGTGTTGTGTGGGAGATTAACCATTGTAATATCATGTATGCTAGGTCTTCTTTTCTCTTTCCCATCTGCATGTTGTCTTGCATAATATTTTTGAGCATGACTTGCTACTTGAGTTGGTGTTTTTGTCATCACAAAGTTACGAGAAATACTTCTCCAATCTCCTTTTCCATGAACTTGTAGACCCATCAAGAATCTCCTAATAAAATGATACAAATTTATAGCCAAAATTCAGTCTTGATTCTTGACACACAAAAAAAAACGTAACCAGTAAAATACGAGTCATCAAATAGGGTCTGGGAAGAGTGAGATAAAGACAAAGGTTTTCCCTATCTCAACAGATAGAGAGACTGCTGCCATTGAAATCAGTGCTAAATAAGATATGGTCAAGAAAGAAAACATAAACTCAAAAAGTTACCTATGTTCTTCTTCGGTCCATGGCACGCCCTTGCGCCTCTCATGATCGAAAGATCTAAACTTTGTGGGCCTTTTTCTGAAGATACCGAAGTCTTGATCATCATGATCGTCATCAGATTCAAGTTTGAAGGAGGATGAGGAGGTTAAATAGCCGGCCTCGATTTCATTGATATCAGCTTTCAGTTTCTCATAATGTTTCTTCACATCAGTTTCGGATTTTCCTGGAACCATGGCAGCTACATTCGACCACCTGTCGGGTGTTTCAGTGTCGAATATAGCGAGAGCGCTTTCGAACCATGTGTTTTGTTCGTCTGTCCAATCTGAGTTCTTGCTCTCAGGCATCACCAGCTTGTTTGAGCTCAACTATCGGAAGATAGAGATAACGTCTCCATATATAGCTACTTCAATCTACTCTAAAAGTAATAAAAAAATAGAATTTAAAATCATTAATAATTAAATTAGAGCACATAATTAGATACCAGATGGAAAAAAATAAATAAATAAGTTGAAGGATGAAAAACAAAGTGTTGTAAATCTCACTCTTTCTGTGGATGAGTTCAAGAAGTGAATGAAACTGGTTTAACTCTGATCGTGTATGAACCCAAAAGATAGAAGAATTAGAAAGAGGAAGGAAGACATTCAAAGTTATGGAAGAAGGTGGCTAGTTGTCATTGGAAGTATGTTTGTTGCTCTATATCAAATATATAGTGTTACATCCACCCATATATATACACACATGGCCATGTTTAAGATTTCGGAGGCCCTGGGCGACAAGGCCAAAAGTAGACTGGTAGGATTGAGCAAATGGTACAGGGTATCGGTACCGAATTTTTCATATCAAATCATTTTTGGTACCAAGTGTTTGGCGTTTTCAGTACTCTACCGAGCGTTTTCGGTACCAGTTCCCAGTTTTGACAATTTTCGATACCAATACCGAGCTCACCCCTAAATAGTGGCTATGTTGGTTGAATAATTATTTGATTAATGGGCTAATCATAGATTATTATTGACGCATTAAGCCCTTTAGAACACGAAATTACTACTCTGCTAATTTTATAGTTCTTTCTATTTATATTACTCCGTAATCAACATGTGGTACCTAAACGGGAAAAAATATGTGGGACACTCCCTAGAACATGGGCGTGAACATATGCCAACCGTAAACATTATAAACAAAATAAATAATTCACTTTTTCAATCTTAAACATTTTTAAATGTATGAGAAAATGGTTGAAATGCCATAGTTATTTATCCCTACTGAAGAACAAAAAAATCGGTTGTTACATTGGGTTTTCACGGCTATTTTCAACTCATGTAGGTTTTCGTTCTGCTCACTTGAGTGAAAAATCATGTGAAAATCATTTTTTAACATTTTTAATATATGTTACTGTAGGTTTAAAAAAAAAAAACTCTAGCCAATAAAACATGTGTAACAAAATTTGTCTTTGCATGTGTAATATGTGTAACATTTAAACAACGGCATTTGTTACATACGTGTAATAATTGCCTATATTTGTTCTTGTGATAATTATATAATATATATATTATACAAACACTAAAATACTTCTATAGAGTTATCACGAGTTTTCTTAACTTAAAGGGGTTTCCACAAATTCTGTTTATTTACAAAAATGTATATGTGTAAGTTATATCATCTACACATGTTTTATTGCCTAGAAAAAAAAACTTTAGACAATAAAGCATATGTAACAAAATTTATCTTTCGCATGTGTAATATGTGTAACATTTAAACAATGGCATTTGTTACATACGTGTAATAATTGCCTATATTTGTTCTTGTGATAATTATAATAATATATATTATACAAACACCAAAATACTTCTATAGAGTTATCCCGGATTTTCTCAACTCAAAGGGTTTCCACAAATTATGTTTTTTTTTTACAAAATGTATCTGTGTAAGTTATATTATCTACACATGTTAACGTAATGTTTAAAATTAAATAAAAAAACATATGAGCAAATTAGTTTACTGGTTTTTATGTACATAAAAATGTAAAAAGTACAAATATGCAACATAATAAAAAAAAAAAATTAAACAAACATAGTTCTTTTATAGTATTGTTCTCGTAGTTATTTAGTTTTTTTTTGAAATAATCATCCATCTTACATATATACATATACATCTATGGAAGGATCTGAGAAAAGACTCATAAAGATGGATCCTTTATTTTTTCAACTTTTAAACATTAGGAAGAAGGTTGGAATACAGTAGTTGTTTCGCAACCTTAGCCTAAGTAACTGTTGAACCATTAAAAGATTGGATAAGACACTATGAATCAGTAAGAGGTATGACTTGACTCGGCTTGACTAGTTGGTGGTAGAGGAGCTGGTGGTGGGTCAAGGAGATGGTGCGTGCGTGGCCGACTAACGGCTATGAACACAACTGAATTGATAAACATGTAAAATTTTCATCCAGATCATTTGAAATTTAATAGATAAGATGTTTACCAACTGATTCAGATGAATTGTCTTAATAAATCATTACGAGGCTAACAAACAGCCTATTACTCATCGTTTCATATGTATAAAAAAAGGGGTATGTGGAGGAGACCCTCTGGCTCCTGGTATCCATAATGGATACCGATCATCTCACCCCACAAGGGTTATGATCCCGGCAAAATACCTCAAAGTGATGCCCACAAGATTCGAACTTGTCTCCTCTCATGCCCAACACTTATCATTGGTAGTGGGTACCACTAGGCTATAAGCCCATTGGTAAAAAAATTGGTTAACAATGGTTAAAAAAATATAATAACAAGTTCATTTAATGAGTTTTCATTTACTAAATATTCACACTTGTATGCAAAACGTAAATAAAAAATAAAAATCCAAATCACTGAAAGTGAAAATTAAACTAGTTATCGTCAATCTTTTTTTTCTCCTAATAACTCGGTCTTATGGATTGAACCTTATATATGTGCGGTGTGTGTATCTATACTATATTATATAAAGAAGATAAAAATGTTGTTTACATAATTTAAAAAGTATAAGTGATTACAACTTGTAAAACATATACTACAATACTTTAAAATTTAAAATATATTGTTGACATCAAACCATTTTCCAACCATATAAATAGCCATAGCTTTTTGATATGTTATACTTTTTATAAAATAATATACAATAAAAAATTGAGAATCTTATCACTACTAATTTTAGTATGGTATTGTTATAGTCTTTTTTTAGTTTAACATGTTATGTGATTTTCGGTGTATATGATATCCGTTGTATTATAGAGACACTCTTCTAGGATACACACAATGTGTCATCTATATTGTGTGTACAAATTTAGTGTGTGTTACCCAATGGCTGATTTGCTATTGCTTGTTGGTGTGTTACTTTTAACTACTCAAATCACCTTTTATGATAGCAATAAAAAGTTTGTAAGATTTGCCAAGACACAGCTTTTTTAGCTTTATTTATATTAATAAATAATATTTAAAATAATAATTCTAGTACCTGAAAGGTCCACGTAGGTTCGGGTCTAACCCATTAACCGTACAAAGTTATATAATATCTTCAAAATCGTGTTGGCATGTCTTTTGTCACTGTATCTTATCCATGCGATTCATTTCAGTCGTTAAAACCTTCTTCTTTTTCTTTTGTGACGAATTAGTGGGTGTCTGGTTTGGCTCCTAATTTTCTCTTTTATTAAAAGATTAGATCGGCAAATGAATCTTACGACAAGTTGTAGATATTTAATTAACACTATTGCGTAATTATTTCATATTTAAACATTAATATAGTAATGTTTATTACTACAAATACTTAAAGTCATGAATTTGTGGTTTGATGACACAATTTATCGTAAATGTAATCTTTATGTTTAAATAATGTTATGAGGTTCAAATATGAAAAGTAAAATGAAAAACAAACTTGAATAGCGAAGTGCAGTCAACAAATTAACATGTCAACTATTAGTTATTTACCGGCAAAAGAGTCCATTCACGCCATGATGAAACAAGAAATAAAAGTAATGGTTTAAAATCATGATTGTCGTTAAAATCTCGCTTGTGGTAGATGTATGATTTTAGCGCATCTACCATAGAATATATTTGGTCACCATTGTCACACGAGCATTTGATGCGTATCTAGCATATAGGAAACGAATATTGGATACCATATCACGTACTAAAGATTCTATAGGCATACGTGTTTTTATTAGTGTTTCTTAGAATATTGTTGAACAGCATGTGATATTAGTGTTATACATAGATATGGAAAATAGGTAACATAGGGGTGGTGGCGCAGTTGGCTAGCGCGTAGGTCTCATAGCATTCTGAGTTATCCTGAGGTCGAGAGTTCGAGCCTCTCTCACCCCATAATGTTTTTCTTTTATATAGCTAGCTATATTGCTGCCTTTTGAAATCCACCTTCTTAGGGCATATTTTTTGGGCAAATTAGTTAGTTAATGTATGTTTTTAGCAACGTCAAAGTCTGAAAAAGACGAAATTAAAAGAATGAAATTACATTGCAAAGAAAGTATTGGATTTGTGATACGATTACACATAGAAATTATTACATTTCATTTTGTTAGCATATTTGTGACTGAACCAAACTACTCATATTTTCATGTGAATTGAACATACCTGCAAAACCTTAAAAACTAAACCCTAAATTTTGCACCCTCCCTGTCTCCATGGATTCGGGCTGCATCCCGACATGCTCCCATGGATATCATTGAAAACAATTTTTACGATGCGATGTACGAGTAAAGAAAATGTATTATATGACAGGCATGTATACAGTCTGTACATGTATAAAACCTTGAAAACAGTGGGACCAGACTTAACACGTATAAAATTTTCGGACGAAAATGCATAATACACTAGTGAGCAAAAAAACGGGGGTCCGGGGCACCCCCCAGCCCTCACTATACTTTGCCCCTGCAAGCAAAGAAACGGCACTGCCATGGGTTTTATGGTACAAATTAGAAATTTTTTAATGGTCTCCACATACAATATGTCGTGTCTTATGGTTGAAAGTTGATTGACCTTGCTTATTTGCCATATGGGTGTAAAATTTTAACATCAGGCTAACTACTCGAGAGCTGATGGATTGATTTTGTTATATGTGTGTAAACAGCTACTAAGGAGGCCAAGGCTCCAAATCCGAAAACTAGGCACTTTTCCTTACACGTTACTGAATTCGATTATCATGTGTTCAAAGCCGTTACATCACAAGATATTTCGATTATCATTTCTGAATTCATGGAACGTGTCTATTGGTATAAAAATGAACATATAGAATGATAGTATGGTTTCACGAATCTAATGACTAATCTTTCATTACTTGATCCAAATGGTTAAATCTTTGAATGGTACATTATATATTTATATTTCTAATTTACCAAATGTCATTGAATATGATATAATTGTGTTTTTTTGTGTGCATGATCTCGAAAAGGGTAATTTGTTCTGTTACACATATCATTTCAAAATATAGTCAACTAAAAAGTGGTTGTGGAGATACTGTGATTTCATGAATTTGCCATATAATGGTGAGCATACTTCTATGAACCAATCGTTGCCGGAGGCCTAATCTACATGCTATTATCAAACAATAAGATAATACGAATTTGTGCATATAGCGAAAAAATGGGAATTTATTCGACACTGTCTCCAACTGCGGACCGCCAAATTTATTTTCTATACTTCCAAGAGACTTATGAAACATAAATTTCTGCAGGTATTTATTGCATTTACCTCTTTGTATGTTATATTGTTTTGTTTTTTTTTTTTTTTTTTGAACGGCCAACAAATTGGAATCACTCACGGAACACTGGAGTATCATCGTGCCACCAGTGTTGCCACGCGATCATATTCCACCACCAAGTCACCAATTCAGGAGGAAACTCATAATTATGAGAAAACCCCCTTTGTGAGATTCGAACCCAGAACCTTATGACCACTAAGTCTTATCTCACCACCAAGATACCACTAGGCTATAATGCCTTGGGTTGTATGTTATATTGTTGAAAAGCTTAATTCAATTAACATTCCGGTGCATTGAAATACTCGACCCTCGAACTTTTTTTTTAACGGAAAAACGACTATATATATATAGCGCCAGCAAGCGGCTGGAAACAAACAAAAACACCGAGTCCAACAAACAACCCCAAAACAAGCAGACCCTACTAACTAGGGATGAGCTCGGGACGGTATCGGTACCGAACCGATACCGATCCCGACAATACCGATACCGAAAAATCCAAAAAACCAATACCGATACCGATACCGATTATACCGGTACGGTATCGGTATCGGTTCGGTATCGGTACGGTACCGGTGTGGTATCGGTATTTTACCTTAAAATACCGAACCGATACCGATCCCGTACCGATACCGATAATACCGAAACCGAAAACCTCTAAATGTGGGTACCGATACCGATACCGAACACCCTCGGTTCGGTATCGGTTCGGTACGGGATCGGTATTTTTTCGGTTCGGGATCGGTATTCGGGACCGGATGCTCATCCCTACTACTAACAACACCAAAAAGGAAAACAAAACACTACAACATAGACCCAATGTCAAAGTTAGACCAATTTTCCCAAGAAGGGGCAGTCACTCTCGCTCTTTGACAAACCCACACGTACGAGTCTGTAGAAATTACCCAAAGTTAGACAAACTACCCAACACTTTGGAAAAAAATTTAAGTAGAAAACAGTAGAAATTACCCATAAACCTTTTTGCTTAGCGCAAACCAGATAAAGTGAGAAAGACATGCAATTATATAATTCAATAAACATCTCGTGTATCATAGTAAAATTAGTTGCTAAATCTCTATATATAAGAATTCTATATTAATGAGATTTTTAACTATCTGTCAAAATTGATTCTCATGTTAAAATTAGTTCTCCTAAAAATAATCCTACAAATATTAGACCTTCATGTTGCCATGTAGCTTGAATGGGCCTCTTTATAAAGGTTATCAAGGAATTAAATTCTTTTAATTTGGATCCGTTCCTAGTGGGCTAATAGCATAAGCATACACAAATCTTATTTTGCAAAGGGAAAAAAGAAATGTCCATATAAGTGGGAGTAATGGGCCAACGAGCCGCACATGGAAGTAGAGGTGAAAAAAAACCGGAACCGAAATTGGAATCGAAAAAAAAAACGGGTATTAAAAAACCTTGTATTTTTATACCCGGAACCATACTCAACCCTACCCGCCGGGTACACATAAGGTATAGATTTCTGTGTAAGAACCCATACCTGGAACCAAACCCGATTTACACCCGACATACCCGGTTGTTTTCAATACCTGGTATACGCGGAACTTATTCCATACCCGGAACCAGGTATGGTTTTTTATGCTAGGAACTGGAACCAGTTTTTTCAATACCCGGTTAAAGTGATACCCAACCCTAATCGGAACCGGTCCCATACACGGAACCGGGTATTGAAAAACCCGGTTTGTGCACCTATACATGGAAGTAGACGTTCACAAACCGCTTTTTCCATAACCAGTTATAGAGGTTACATTCTCATTTTTGCTTTAACTGGTTATGTTTTAATCGGTTATTACATTAACCGGTCCAGTTATTCACTTTAAGTAGCCAGTTAATAACCTGTTATTTTTCCTTAATTAACTGGTTATTTTTAAGTTTTTTTTTTCCTTTTTCAGTTTTTTCCCGCTTAACCAATACATAGATTGAAAGTAACTGGATATTTCTTAAAAGTCCTTAACCGATTATGAACAGTCGGTAAAAAATAATTCACAGCCGGTTATTGCCATATCGGCTATTAACCAATTCCAGTTCTAGTCAATAACTGCTTCCGGATAACAAACCAGCTTTTATATGCACCTCTACTTGGATGTGAGTATACCAAAACAAGGACAACTATTAATCCAATAACAAACAAAAAAAAAATCTATACATGTTTTTTTTTTTTTTTTGACAGATCGAACCCGATACTCGTACCCTACCCTATAATCTCCATGTACAACGTTAAAATAACCAATATATAATGACGCTCTCAATACAAAACCAATTTTTAGTGAAAAAACCACAAAACCACATAAACACACGTACATAATGCTGGTCATATGAAAGCCAGAAAAAGTATCCATTATGAGGTTTTTGTAATTTTCTACCTAAAATTGATTCTGTATTAAAGTACCCCTACACGTTACCAAAAATGAATATTGAATGTCTCTTATCATGTTGCAAATCTCCTTTTGAGAACCTGCAAAACCATTATTATTGTTAAATATTTTGTTTAAGTATCTATCTCTTACTAATCCTAAGTTATACTACGTAACTTATAATTACTCTTATCACTTGTTTTATATGTGTTTTTTGAACTTCAATTTTGTACATTAAAAAAATCAGATTAACCATCTCTCTGCACATTGTGCACAAGTCAAATGGTTGCACATGGCCATTGGCTGAAATTGGTTAACAATAAAAGTATAAAACAGGTAATGCAGAAAAAAAAAAAAGATTCTTTTTAGATCTTTTTGCAGTCATGTACAATTGTTTGTTTTTGCATCAATGCTTGAGGCACAACTCACTGATGCATGTGGGGAACCCCAAGGTCCACTCCTACCACTATCACACGTTCATGGCTTTAAGAAAAAAAAAACTGTTTTTCCATGCATTGTTGAGTTGTACGGTACATGTTCTTAAGTAATCAGGACTCAATCTCTTAACTACCAAATGGGTGTCACGCCAAATGGATGGTTGAGTATATCAAACAAGTGGTTAAAAAATTTAATAAATTGAATCTTGATGCATTGTTGAGTTGTACCGTACAACTTGATTATGAATATATCGTGACATGGAAAATATATGATACCTGCAACTTGGATGTTGAAAAATGTTGTGGGCATAGAAAAAGAAATCAAATAATGTTAACTTCATTGGTCAAAGAGTAACTGTTTTGACTTTTGATTCTCCTTTTTAGTTTTGCAGTTTTACTTTGACCCTTGCATCATGAAGCATCTTGGAGTATCTTCGAAACCCATTTTTGAATGTAGATACCTACAAAGGGCTTAAAAATTAAAAATTTCCCAGGTTCGTTTTATAAACAGTAAAACGAACAGTAATATGTTAAGAAGTGTAAACACCGCATAATACAGTGTACATGATACATAAAAGATCATAACCATGTTGTGTATCATATATTCATATTCATAATATTATGTATTGGTTCTAAAATGCAATCCTATTTAGAACCGTAATGTGTAAATATATGAAAAGTTTAACCAATTGGCAATTACTCGTTTTATCCCTCTTTATTATATATTTTCTTTGTTTAATTTTCATGCCCAAATAGGGTTTTGTGTAACACCACATAGTTATTCCAAACGCATGGTCTCAGGTTAGCAAATCGAAGAAAGTAGATAAGCATGCTAAAGCTTGTGCAGAGAACCAACATGTCTTTATCCCTTTGGCCTTTGATACCTTTGGCTCCATAGCGCCAGAAGCTATTCGTTTCTTGACCAGGGTCCAACGGGTCGTCCACAACAATAGTTCATCTCCGGTGGGGCAAGGATTTGTCTTTAGTAGACTAGGAATCGCAATTCAAAAATTGCGGCGGCGCAGCTTGTTGCTCGTCTACCTTCTATTATGATGTAAATTTCGTATTTCGTATTTTTTTTTTTTAGCAAATTAACGTGAAAATCAAAGTTTTGAAAATAAGCCTGCAATTTGGACATCCCCAACAACAAATTGTTGCAGTTTGCAGGCTATGACTATTGTCCGGCAATAAAGGGCCCACATAGTTATTATTTAAGTCAAATGTTTTCGGTTATTCATATCGTCAGTTTACGACAAAACATTATACGTTAGAAAAATAAGGTACCTATCGTTTCAGAAGAATATAAACACATGGCTATATTATTATTTTTATTTATTTATAAATTGTAAACCTTTAAAAGCACAAAATAACAATAAAAAAATTCACATAGTCAAGAAAGGCAAACAAAGAAAAAATGTCTAGCCCACAGGGCCCCACCGCAAACGGCAACTGAACCGGGTTTCTCCTTTCAAACCCAACGGTTATTTTTTTGGTGGAACGTGGGAATCGAACCTGAGACCAAACCCGGGCAGAAACCCTCCAAGGAGGTAAACCTTCCCACCTCAAACCAGCTGGGCTGGAGATCATTGGCGGGTCATTAAATATCTAATCGGACTTCAAATTTTTATTTAATTAAAAACAAACTATTACACTAGTTTAAAAAGTTAAGTTTAGAATTTAATTGAAATTCTGCAACTTTACTTTCTAATCTTACATCATTCAATATTATCAAACGACCGTTGTACATATACGTAAACAACCATTCGAAATGCAAAATGCTATGATTTGAACTACAAACATGCAAACGGTCGTTTAGGAAAGGCTATGAATTATGATTTTAAGATAAATTACTTTAAAAGGCCATTCAATATAGGGATTGCGTATAGTCAACCCTTGTTTGAAAAAGCCCCGGTTACATATTTTTTTAGCGTTTTAGGTTGTACATTTTGCAAAAGTTGTTATACAAACATGTCATTGATATTTTAAAATTCAAAACAATAAACAAAAAAATTGACTTACAGCTTCGATATCAATTTTGTAAACAAGAAGCTTCCTTCGCTCTCTACAACTAGTCCGATACGCCACCACGATGTGACCAATCGCCAACACCGGCGAACACACAAACAACGCCAACTCCGTCGGCCCAACCACCGCACCCCCACCACCGAACACATATGACGCCTTTAGCGACACAAACAATAGTGACAATACAGAACAAACCGTCGTTATTCCCAAGTACGGCCCCGTAGATAGCCCCGGTCCGTCACACAATCCGTACACACCTACACACATGTTCTCAAAATTCCCGTCAGATTACAGTCATTATCAATTACAAATGACATTTTTCGTACAAAGTGTGAAAAAATCTATATAGATATTGTGTTTTTAATTTTAGGCATAATGTTTTATATTTTTTTAGCATAGTACTATATAAAAAAAACACAAAACTTAATAATTTAAAACACTAATTAATGTATTCTAGACATGCAATCTAAAACATCATACGAAACTTTCATGTTTATAATACATTTGATTGTGTTTTAAATTGTTACGTTTTGCGTTTTTCTATATAATAAAATGCAAAAGAAATCAAAAACATCATAGCCAAAATTTAAAACACAATGACTACATAGACTTACTATTATAATATTATTATGGTAAAATTACCAAAATAGACGTTTGACAATTTAAAATTAATAAACAAAAAATTTGCCGGCTAAGCTTTTAAATTTGCTAGCTTAGCCGGCAAATGTCCAGTTTGACAATAAATATTGATCAACCGTCTATTTTCATGTAAATTCAAGAATTACACAACGATTATCTTACATAATATGATTCCGGATCTTAAAATTGACACAAGAGGGATGTCAATAAGCGAGTATCGAAAACTGTAACCGGTTAACTGAGTTGAGATGATTTGGAAGAAGAACAAACTCTTATTATCCGACAGATCATTTGTCGGATCAACGGACGAAATTGAAGCTGATAACAAAGTTGCGGGAAGTAAAGTATCCGCGATGGCTACAAGTATCGGGGCTGAGAAGAACAAAAACGATATGATCATGGTGATCAAGAAGAAAACTGTACGGATTGCTCTTAGGAGTCTTGTGCTTGTATCATCCTTCAAAAACGCCATCGTTTTGGATACGATGGATTATTATTTTTTTGGTGTGAAGAATGTTGAAGAAATGGGGGGCTTTTGGTGGAGTTGAAAGCTAAGCAATGAGTTGGAATGGGTCCTGGGTCAAATAGAGGAGCATGTTTCTCTCTCTATCTCTCTCCACGAGTTTCTCTCTCTAGAATTGTATATTGCACGGTTTCTTGTGATTTGAAACGTGAAAGAATCAAAGTTTGACAAGATGTATTAATTAAAACGGTTTTTTACCTAATTATGTTTTTAAATGGTTAAACTAGAGGTGTAAAAAAAAAAAAACCAAAAAAAACTGGACCGGTTTGAGAAAAATCGGTTAAATCCGTCCTGAAGTGCGGGATTATGTACCAGTTTCCCATCACCCATAAAAGAACCGGTTTAAAAATCGTTTTTTATTATAAAAACCGATTTTTTTTAAAAGTCTTTTTGAAGCTCGATCCTAACCGATTTATATTAATCTAAATGAACCGGTTTTAATATATCACCAAAAAACGGTTCTCGTAAAAAACAACCGAACCATTTTGGAAAAAAAGAAACCATTTGTACACCACTAGGTTAAACCACATTTGTTTCAAAATAATAAATACAAATTTTCAAAATAATAAAATAATATTCTTCAATGATGCAAAAACTATTTTATATAAAAAGAAGTTTCTAAAAATTGGTACCAAAAGTTGTCTAGTAGTAAACAACAATTTCGATGATGAAGAGAGTTATTTGTATGTCTATACTTTGTCTTT
Organism: Ambrosia x helenae; assembly: GCA_030844895.1. NCBI lineage: Eukaryota > Viridiplantae > Streptophyta > Magnoliopsida > Asterales > Asteraceae > Ambrosia > Ambrosia x helenae. The sequence continues at coordinate 33,715 of JAUTDX010002472.1, read as the reverse complement.
TTGGATTCTAAACTTTATTCCTGGCATTACAAAAAAGTATATGCGTAAAGATGAATTATTTGCCAAATAAATAAATATTCTGTTGATCTTTTTGGCTTCTCATGGCGACCTCATCTGTTATCATTGCAAGAACACTGTTCAAAGCAAAACAATCCCACAAAGGGACCATATAGTAAGGGCGTAAGGCTTTCGTGGTCCCTCCTTGCCTCTTTTCGTTGAACCATGGAAACTCTTAGATGTCGTCTAGGTCTCTAACGTCGCTTAATCACGACCATTTTAACCTCAAGCCTGGCCTATGCTTACACGCGTTGTGTTGTTTCAATGTGTTTTCATTTTACTTCAAATTCTAGGTCTGGAATTACCTTTGGAATTTCAAATCTATGCGCGACCAACTCGTTGTTATTGGTCAGCCGGTTGCTAATATGGACGAATACCATTGTTTTCTTGGTGGACTTGGAGCCTCGTGCGAGGCCTTTTGTACTTACCGGGTTGTCTAAGTTGCCCTTCATTAGGTGATATTCTTTCTCAAGATAAGTCTAGAACTTGTTAGATATAATAAATCAAACTTAGTTATATTATTATTTGTTTTATATGTTGTATGTAATTTATTAAGCATTTGATACTTAGGATTAATCATTAAAGTTAGTGTAAGTATTGTAAATATTAATATAAGCACCCAGTTGATAAGGGTCACATGAGGCGCAATTTAAAGGGCATCAGGCCGATTGTTGTTTTTTTTAAAGATATAACCCTTGGACAAGGAAAACGGTTATGTTTCCCTCCAAAGATAACTAACTTTACCAGTCAAATGACCACCCTTTCAACCATACGCATACTAGGTATATATCTGTATCTTCTATTCATTTGTAACACTATCAAGACATAAACAAAGTTATTGTTTTCTGACTAAATATCCGAGCGATAGTGTACATTAAAGATCATCATTTTTTATCTTTATTGTGTGTGTAATTTAAGGGCAAGTGTATTGTATTGTATTATTAATCATCGATCATAGGGACAACAATTGGTATCAGAGTCGGTTGTGTCGCTCGTGTTCATCATCATATTTAGAAGAAATTGAAGAAATCTCAATCCAAGAATTCATTTCTGTTCGTTCTGCACATAATCATGTTTAAAAGGAAGTCGTTTTCGCGAAGCAAATCATATGATCCACGTTTTTGTTACTATTGCCGACTGTCCGGTTACAAGATCAGTGACTGCCGTATCAAGGAACGAGACGAAGCATCAAAGTTAATAAGGCAGGCGATTGACGTAGAGTGTGGAATACATGACAGCGACTATACTAAAGAATATATTGTTCATGGAACGGATGGTGGTGGTTGGAATGATATTTGGTATGTAAACTCATCACTACAAAATCATTACTCTGGTTCTCTTAATCAATTTTACAAAATTAAAAGATCTTTTGGAATAGAAACACGTTTAAAGAACAATATATTGTCTTTAAGGGGAATCAGAGAAGCATGGTTGACTTGTGATGAAACATTAACAATCCCAAGTGTTTTCTATACATTGTACTTGGACCGAAACGTGTTGTCTATGTTTCAACTTAGACAACAAGAGTTTGTTTTCAACTTGCACGGAAACAAATGTTACATAAGTAACATGTTCGTCCCAAAGAATGAAAACCTGTTTACGGATCCAGAAACATCTACACTAGAAAACAAGAGCAAAAGATTGATGAATGTTTTAGGAGATGATACGAAACATGAGGCATTCAAGAAAGATTATTTAAATACCATGTTCGAAGAAATGAACCTTAATGCCAAGGAAACAAAACAAATCACACTAAGAAAAGAGTAAACGACATAAGATTTTCTCATTGGGAAGATTGCATGAAGTTGCTTGATATGATTGACTAAGAAGATGAAGTGTGGTTGTATCGAGATATATACCGAGAACCTTTCACAAAAATGATCGATTGGTTCATGAATCACCATCTCAAGGTTTCTAATTGTCCAATTCCACCAAGAATCCCATATGGAAAGACTATAGATCTCTATGATTTGTATGTAATAGTAAAGAAAGAAGGAGGTCACAAATGGGTCACAAACTACAACTTATGGGTGGTCATCGCAAAAGAAATGAGTTTAGATTATTATGACAATGATATGGTCAGAATTCTCTATTCTCAATATCTAGATGTGATTGAGTGAAACAACAAAGTAAAAAAGGTTCTAAGGGAAGCCGAGAATAAAAATGTTCAAGTGGTTACTCACCTACGGCTAGAACAAGGGAAGGAAGGGAAGAATGTTGCAGTGAATATAACGAGATCAAAGGAGAAGGCTGCATGGAAAACGATTATGCACTATTTCTAGGAGGTGACCGGAACGCAACCAAGAAACTCTTCGAGAAAAGGCGTTATGACTTTATTGCAGCGGAAAAGGCTCTATTGGATGCAAATCTAACACTTCCGAAATCAAACAAAGTTTGATTTAGGGGGAGAATGTTAGATATAATAAATAAAACTTAGTTATATTATTATTTGTTTTATATGTTGTATGTAATTTATTAAGCATTTGATACTTACTTAGGATTAATTATTAAGTTAGTGTAATCATTATAAATATTAGGGAAATCGAATTTAATAATCCCAACTTTGGAGGGTTGGAAGGCATCAGTCCCAACTTGAAAATTGTAACACAGCACTCCCAATTTGTCAACAATTTTATTTTAATGGTCCAGACTAACTGAGGTTAAAAAACTCTGTTAAGTGCCACGTGGGCATCCCACGTGGGAAGCCTACGTGGCACAGTATGTCTACCTGGTAAAAAACGTGGGCCCACTTGTTTTTTCAATTAAAAAAAATCTATTAATTATTTTAAAAAAATCTTTAAATTGTTTAACCACCACCAACACCACCCTCTCTCTAACACCACCCCACCCATACCACCACCAACACCACCACCACCAACCACCTGCCACCACCTATATACACACATATAAACACACACACACACACACATAGAGAGAGAGAGAGAGAGAGAGAGATAGTAGCTCCCTTTATCGTCGTCCGCCCTAAATCACCTGGACCAGGTGACATACTGCCTTCGTCTCCTCCGTTCAACCTCGTCGGAACCCTAATTACAACTCAGTTCGTCGGTCACCCCTTCCTTGCATAATCCTCACGTCCATCGGTCCAGATCTGGTAGTTTTAATTAAGGGTTTTGGTTCAGATCTGGTAGTTTTTTGGGTTTTGGTAGAGATGGTGGTGGATTCGGTTGATGGTGACGAAGGCGGTGGAGGTGGTTGCAGATGGCGGCGGTGGCGGTGGTTGATGGTGACAAAGGCGGTGGTTTCAGGTGGTTGATGGCGGCGATTGTCCAGGTTAGGGTTTTAATTAAGGGTTTTGGTTGTATGTATGTACTGATTTGGGTTTTGAGAAGAATGGTGGGTTCAGGTGGTGACGATTGATGGGGTTTTGAGAAGAATGGTGGGTTCAGGCGGTGGAGGTGGTTGCAGATGGCGGCGGTGGCGGTGGTTGATGCTGGTGGCAGGTGGTTGTGGTTGTGGTGAAGATGATGAAGAGATGATGATGATGAAGATGTAATATTATATATATATATATTATATATATATAATTCTTTATTATTATTATTAAATTTGTGGGTCCCACTTTTTTTTAAGAAAAATAATTAAATTTGATTAAAACATGTGGGCCCCACCTCGTTTTTTGACAGATACACCATTCTTGCCACGTAGGACTGCCACGTGGGATGCCTACGTGACACTTAACTGGAAAAACTAACCTCAGTTAGTCTGGGACCATTAAAATAAAATTGTTGACAAGTTGGGACTGCTGTGTTACAATTTTCAAGTTGGGACTGATGCCTTCCAACCCCCCAAAGTTGGGATTATTAAATTCCATTTCCCCTAAATATTAATATATGTAGCCGGTTGATAAGGGTCGCATGAGGCACAATTTTAAGGGCATCAGACCGATTGTTTTGTTTGTTTAAAAGACATGAACTTTGGACAAGGAAAACGGTTATGTTTCCCTCCAAAGATAACTACCTTTACCCGCCAAATAACCACACTTTCAACCGTATGCATACTAGGCATATATGTATCTTCTATTCATTTGTAAGACTATCAAGACATAAACAAAGTTATTGTTTTCTGTCCAAATATCCGAGCAATAGTGTGCATCAAAGATCATCATTTTTTATCTTTATTGTGTGTGTAATTTAAGTGCAAGTGTATTGTATTATTAATCATCGATTATAGGGACAACATAATTGTATCGCCAATCTATGCATGGGTACACCACTCCACATGTAACCTTTAGTTCTCATCGGCGATCCAGCAACCATTTATCTCATCGTGTTTCTTGCACTCATGAGTCATGACCATGGACACGACAATGACCATAATCAAGGAAAATATTTGGGTAGCTGAGGTCATGGTCGTTGCCCACCTCACTGCTATTTTTGCTAGAAAGAATGCCATTTATGCCGACCCAGGTTCAAATCTAGCAAGATTTGCTTAATGAGGTATTTATATCAACACAAACTTGCCACATGCTTTTTTCATGTTCAATGAAAATCATGTATTGGTTTTGTTTACTCTAGGGCCTTCACTCACATAATGCCATCTTCGGACATCCTCGACTCCTCCATCCTTCACTTAGGTAAAATACAAGTCACATTTGGAAATGGTAATATTTTACATATGAATGGATCAATTAAAACTCATACTTAGTAGCAAAAGGTGACCCCATACGTTCGTGATCTTAGACAGCACTGGGTAACGCTCTCAATATGAGCGATTGGGAGATTCAACGTGGCCGGAAAAACAAGCAAGTCCAAGATGGTAGTCTAATCGTAGGGGAGGAGAGGAAGGTATCATTCTTTGTGTCAAATGTTCCTGCTAAATGCTCACTTAGGTAGCAAGGTTTGAGAAGTTACCAGCAGAGGGCGAGCAGAAGTATGGGAAAGAGAAAGGGATACCGGATACGGTTGGTCCGGTAAAGCAATCGGTTAAGTGGCAGCAGAAGAGGGGCCAATCGTTTAAAGAAAATCTCATGGGGATTGAACCTACGGTCGGAAATGGTGATGCTCTGGAGATACCTGAGTAATGGGTTAGGGTTGAGGGTGCTTGGTCAAAAATTCCGCTGTTAGGGGTGGTAAAGGATATTACAAGATTGTGTCTCATTCAAGATTTTCTCATGGCTTCTGGATTAGGGAGTGTGAGTGTGAGATATGTTGGGGGTATGGGGGTGTTATTGACTTTCGGCGGATGACGCTTGTAAGTTTTTGAAAGAAAAGGAGGAGCTTTGGGCATAGTGGTTTTCTACGTTAGAAATTTGGGATGGACAAGAATTTTAGTATGAGAGAGTAGCATGGATAAAAATAATTGGTGTGTCTATCCATCTCTGGTGCAAAGAAGTGTTCAACGCCATTACATCTAGAGTGAGGACTGTTGTGCATGAATCGGTTGCATCAACGAAGGATTTAAACATTGCGTTTGAATGTGTTGCTGTTCTTCGGAATGACGGACATTGAGTAAATGATAGTTTTAAAGTTCGTTGGAAGCATAAAGTTTTGGATGTTTGGATTTCTGAGATTGATGTTGATTGGGTACCGGATTTATTAAAGACAGCGGAGCAAGTGGTCATGGTTTCAAAACATCGATTACGGGTACTTCGGTTGGTGGATCTGAAAGGTCAAATGAGGTTGTTATAGAAGTGGAGGAAGGGGAATTTATCGCTAATGAGAATGATCATACGGGGAACAACGTTTCGGTGGGGGACAAATCTGGTCCGCCGGAATCTACGATGCCGGAGAATGTTTGAGTCGGTGATGAAGGTGGGGACGGGAGTGCATCAAATTTGGAAAGTAATAATGGTGGAGCTAGGATTGAGAAAGTATTAATGGTGATTTGAATGTTTCAATTTCTATGGAAGATTTGAATGTCAACTGTAATGAGGTCAATTATGAAGAGAATCTTGATAAAAATGAGCCAATAATTGGGTGCATAAATAAGGTTCACTTGGAGTTTTCAAATGTGGATGTGGTTAATCATGTGCAAAGTATGGAGAGGGTGGTTGGGCCAACACAGGATGAGGAGGTTAATGGGCTTCGGGCAAGAAAGAGGCCCAGAGGGGAATTTGGGCTTGATGAGGATTTGTTGGACCTTAATACTTCTCTTGTCTGACCCAATTGTGTTTTTCAGCCTAACATATTCTCAGAGAAGGTTTCCCGGCACAGATCTATTCGTGGAAATCGAACCCGGGCACGCCGCTGTCCTATGGCTAATAGAGTGAATAATGTGCAGTTTCCACAGGTTTTCTCTGTCACGGGGCATTCAACCTTGGTGGGTGTAAGGTCAAAGAGGATTGACAAAGCCACTTTTGGATCCTTATTCTTAATCATATTCTGCAATATTTTGCTAAATATAGAATATGCTGAAGTAGAAGATTACAAAGTACTCAAGAAGCTAATACAAGTGCTGAAGAGTAAAGATCAGAAGTTCTGAAGATGAACCAGACAAACATCTGAAGAAAAACTACTGAAGATCAAACTTCTCATCAGAAGTTTGTCACTCATCAGCAGTTCTTATAGAAGCTTCCCACCGCCCTTATACTTAAGTAGTTTAGTATTATATTAGTTTTGTTAAAGTCTTTATACAAGTTCCAATACTACAGCCTGTTATAGTATTATCATAATCTTTTGAATACTTCACTTGTACGTATTAATCAGTCTATAAATAGATGGGTCTTTCCCACTATTTTAGACAATCTGGTGTAGTTAACATTTCTATTATATTGAGAATCATTTGAAGCATTTACTACTGTTATATTCATTAGTTGTTTGATTCTCTCATTTACTGCTTTAGTTCATTAACTGAGGGGGAGTAATAACTCCTATTAAAATTGAAACTTTAACTTAGAACACTTATGCTTATTCCGCTGTGCAATTTACTTTGATAAAACTAAACAAGTGTTCTTCATAAGCAGCTGTTAGAGAAACTGATCCAACAATTGGTATTAGAGCTCTGGTTCATCTGATCAAATATCAATCTAACAAATTGAGAATCAGACACAGGCACTTATTGATATTCAATAAAGGATAAAAGATCACTTTTTCAAAACATCCATCACTTTAAGAAATTATTGAGAAATCAATCTTCTTAAAAATAGATCCTCATAATACTGGATTTGCCAATAAACCTCCTATGCTGGTCAGAAATAAATACAATATCTGGCAAAGGAGGATGGCACATACTTTATCATAGCAAAATACTGGCTGTTGGAAGTCTATCATGTATGGACCCCATAAACCAGTAATAACTGATCCAGAAACTAAAGTAGAAAGAACAGAAGAACCAAAAGATTACTGATGAAGATTTCCTAAAACTTGAGCTAGATGGTAAGGCATTCTCAATGTTGGCAATGGCTCTCCTAAATGAAATATATGCTGGGCTTTTACACTGTGTTACATAGATTTTTAAGGTCTTTACCAGAAAAATGGTAATGGCTCTTCTTTATTGGGAGAGTCTCCCAATAAATGGTTTCAACAAGATGTATATATATCACTTAGGCATATGTGAATGTCATGTCATTGAGTGTCAATGTGATTTTATACAGTTCATCTTGTTGATGATGAATATGTTCATCAAAGTGACTTATATTAAGACTTATGTTTAAGTCATAAAGAGCCAATGGTGAAGCCTTCGAGATTAAAGGCAAACGAGTTTTGATCATGATGGATGAAATTAACTATGGTTTTGAAACATTTTTAAAACCGAGGTTTAGGAATGGTAAAACAAAATCTCATTATTATGTCTAAACTAAGAAGTGAATGTTAGGAAGAGATAATGCGTTATCTTTTAAGGCTATGAAGAATCAGAATGAGGCATCTTCTGTTCACATGCTAAGTAATTGTAGTCTAAAGCATGCTAGACTAATACTTGTTAATTTAGATGCTCCATGGAGAATAAATTAACTTTGAACATTCAAACGTAAGTGACGACATAAGAATGAATTTTGTAAAAACAAACTATAATTCATTAAAAGGGATGACTCGACAGGACCGAATATATAGTTCATTGATTTTGATTCTATTTGGCTTAATATGAGGAGAACTCATATAGCTCAAAAACGGCTCATGTGAGAAATCTGAGTAGAGTAATATAATGGGATGACCTCAATAACACAATATATATATAGTCGCTATCTTATCACGAGTGTCTAATGTCATCTTGGGTGATATTACTAAACTTAATAAAAGTGCAAGCAATATGGGGGAAGAGCCATTTAAGAAACAACCCGTAGGGATGTCAAAATGTTACTTGAGAAGTTGATTAAACTACATATGAAAGGAAGAAACTTTCATCACCCCATTTGGTAGTTATCCAATAACACTTAATTAAATGTGGAGGTGACTTGCATTTGAAAATGGAAGATTTGACATGATAGATATGGGATTAACGGATTAGAATTTTGGGAGTACAAATCACACGAAGCCATAATGGACTTGTTATAAGTCAGTCCTATTATGTGGAAAAAGTTCTTGAGAAGTTCAATGGAAATGACTCTAATGTGGCTAGAACTCTCATTGACACGAGTCAACATCTAGCTAAGAATTGAGGTGAGCCTGTTAACCAATTAGAGTACTCAAGAATTATTGGCAACTTGATGTATCTAATGAGTTGTACTAGACCAGACTTAGTAGCAAGCTAAGTAGATACATGAGCAACCCAAGTTCGTGTCATGGGAGTTGCGTGATAGGGGTGCTTTGGTATTTAGGATACATACGAGACTACAGGCTGCAATATAATAGATATCTAGCAGTTATTGAAAATTATTGTGATGCGATTTGGATATCTAACACGAATGATTCCAAGGCAACGAGTGGGTATGTGTTCACACTTGGAGATATTGCGATAACCTGAAAATCATCTAAGTAAACGGCTATTGCTAGATCCATGATGGAATCAAAATTCATCGCTTTAGATAAAGAGGATGAATAGACAAAATGGCTACGTCATTTTCTTACGGATACACTGTGATAGTCAATCGACAATTGGCAGAGCTCATATCGCAATGTGTAACAGTGAGAACAGGCATATAAAACATTGACATAATACGGTACGATAACTAATCTCTACAGGAGTTATCACTGTTGACTATGTGAAGTCAAAGGATAACATCGCGGATCCGCTAACAAAAGGCTTAAGCAGAGAGTTAGTTAAGAAGTCTTCAATGAGAATGAGACTAAAGCCCTTGAAAAATTAAATCCATGCGAAGGAAACCTAACATAGCTGACTGGAGAACCCAAGATCTGAGTTAATAGGACAACCTAATTGTATGAATAGGGGAGGTCACTGTGGGGGAGAGTTGGAAACCCCGCGCCTTGATAAAAGGGAGTTTTCCATAGGAATTTGTTAAGCTCCCTAGTCCATTTCTAAAAGTGACAAGTTTTGAGGCTACGCCTATGGCTTTTAATGATTCGACTGAGGTAACCATTCCTAGTGAATCACTTATGTGAGAGATAAGTGGGGTCGCTTCGAAGGGTATTGGGGCACAATACTTAAGAGCTCTTGCAGAACCATGCACGTGTCCATGACCATAACAGACACAACTATGAGGACTTAACGTTGTCACGGAGAGTCTTGTGTGAACAGTATTGTTGTCCACACGAACGGCAGATGAGTTCAAAGATGTTGCTGTCTACTCAGAGCCAGTGGGCTAAGTGCGTTTCATGAGCGAAGGTTCAAAGGGTCACACCTACCTATCGTATGCAAAACTCAACTGTTGAAATTTAATCGGAATGAGGTTGTTTTTAAGAATAACTCCCATTCATGTGGGGTTTGTTAGTGTTAATGTGTGAATGTGAGTTTGTCTTGTCCCATATTGGTTGGGGAAGAAAACTTGGATGGGTTTATAAGTTGAAACCATATTGGAAGGAATAAATATTAAGTTAAATTATACTTGGGCACCTACCCGCACGTGCATGGGCGGTGCAAAAACGGGTTCTAGTTTGAGAAAAATTCTTAAACCAACGCGACGCCAGCATGACCTGCGGACACGAATGCAGCTCCAAAAATCCGGGTCCGCGTGACGCTGGTTTTGCTACTCGTTTTTAAAATTTTGTTTTTACTGGAAGAAGTTTCCAAATGCTTCCTTCGGTTTCAAGTCATTATGCTGCCATTAATCTAATATTATTACAGCAACAAACCAAATTTAATCAGCACCATTAATCGAGTTTAATGGAGATCATTATGGTGATCAGTATTACAAAGTCTATAAGAACATGAAGAGTTCTTTGTGCAAAGGATACACACATACACCAGAAAATAACACAACTCGCAGACATCTCAGTAGCAACCAAGTTCGATTATTTTTTAGGCAAGTGGGATAGTCCCGCAGTGCACCTCTACTGTTAAAAAACCGATGTACCCTAGGAACAGACCGCGAATCTGTTTGAGGGAATTGTGTCAAACACAAGCCCGGTTCACTTCGATTACAATTTGCTGCAGGAAGTGCAAGGACCTTGGTACCTGCAAGCTTCATGTACGAGAGGCGTTGTAGCGAATACAATGTAATTTTTCTAACACCAATCAGCTATTTGAAAATGATGTGTCGATATTGAATCTCTAAAAGAGAGTTTGATGGTGCAAAATTTTAAGATGCTAACTAAAGCTAGCAGTGCAAGATACTAAAAATAAATGCTCGGATAGTAGTTGGGACTTTAGATGCATGCTTTACCTCATGTTGATCACAGTTTGTCAGCAAAAAATCCTTCAGGTATGTAGCCATCCCAACCTACAAAAGTTAAAATTGTGAATAATTGAAAACAAAGCATACCAAATATATAAGAAATAAAATATGGTCTCTTACCATGGTACTTTTCATAATATGACCCATAAGATCAAATCGGAAACCATCAATCTGTAAGAGATCCATGTAGTTGCTGGTTAGAAACTTAGAAAAAACTAAACAAAGAATACACACCGGCTAATTTTCTTAATAAGTTGTCTATAACTTATTTTATTCGAGAATAAAAAGGTCAAAAAAATAACTTTGTAGTGCAAACAATGCGCATCATGGTAAAGTTACATATAACTCCTTTTGTTTACAAAATTGAACAAAAAAATCCATATTTTTTTCTGTTAACAAACTATAAGCAAATGTTGTAGAAGCATAGCAAAATAAAACAATAAGAACAAAAATAGTAGACACAACAAGTTGTAGAAGCATGGCAAAAAACAACAATAAGCACAAAAAAAACTGTAGACACAACTAAAATAGTTCCTTGTAAAACATCAAAACCTGATAGAAATATTAGAACCCACATCAACATTAAATCACAAATACTTGGTTACCTGTTAAGTAAACAATGAAGAAAGCAGGCACATAGAAGAGGAATGGAAGCCATCGAGTAACAAATTCATCTTCTAATGCCCTGAAAAATTAAAAGACATGAATGAAAAATTAGTGTTTAGGGAAAAAGAGCAATCGTAATTTGATCAAAGAACATTATACTCTTAGTTGAGAGTTTATGAAGAGGAGATGATGGAGAGGCTAAAACCCGAGTGTTAATGTGATTAAATTGGTTGGTTTTATTGTATTTTGGATGATTATATAGCTTGAATAAGATAACTACGCGAATTCATGGATTTGCAGGTTAAATACGAAGATTGGACGTGTTTTGGAGAAAATTCATTAATTGGACTTGAAGATTAAAATGGATGACATGATAGAGGGTTAGAAGACGAAAACGTGGCCGAAAACGGTGAAGGAAATGGAGTTATAATGAAGAAGTTATGCAAGAAACAAGGATTTTCCCGAAAGCCTCTGACGTAAGTTACGCCAGCAGCGTAGGTTATGACAGCCTCTGGGAGAATTTTGTCAGGCCTGTTCTGACGTAACTTACGCCAGCAGCGTAGGTTACGCCAGACTCTGACGGGGAAAACACTAAAAAGGCAAATATTAGGGTTTTGGATCATCTCTTCCATTCTAAACAAGAGGAGGCGACTAGAGGGTAACAAAGGATCGATTTTTAGGCTTTTTCCACCATTCCAAAACATTCAATTCATCCATAATCATCAACCATGCAATTCCCCATCAAGATTGAAGATCAAATCAAGAACATGAATGGCTAATCTTTTCGTGGTTTCCTCCAGGTGGAGGATTCTTGTAAGTGGATGATTATTTTTAGTTTTTCTTTGTATTTGAGATTAGAAATTTAAGCATTCGATGCTTTTTGCTTGGTAATTTATTAGTTTGATTTGTAAACGGTTGATTTTTATCTTAAGCCTAGTTTTGATTCTTTCAATTCCCGAGAGTTCTAGTAACTACAAAAAAAATGCCATTTAGTGACATACAAAAAGTGTCACAGAAAAACCAAAAAGTGCCACTAAAGACACTTGTAGGAATGGGCGGCACACAACAAAAGTGTCACTAGAAATGCTAACACTAAAGCCTTTTAGTGGCACTTTTTCAATCTGTCGCACAAAATGTTTAGGCTTTTAGTGACACTTTTTTTTGTCACTAAATAAAAACAGACTTTTGTGGCACAATTTTTGTACCTTTAAAAAGCAATCCAAGTTACATATCCATACTAGTTTAGTGGCACTTTTTTTGCCACAATAAAAAAAACATTTCGTAACATAAATTTTGTGTCGGTAAAAGTGTTTCTAGTTAGATATATGCACTATTTTTAGTGGCATATAATTTTGCAATAAAAATCACATTATTTACAATATAAAATATAAAATAAAACACCGATAAAATTGTAAATGTATAATCATAATATTATAACTTCAATAATAAGTTTGATCCGAAACATATTTCAAATGTTAACAAAACATTATGTAATAAGTAACATCTTCTAAATGTTTACAAGAGTCGCTATGCTTTCTTTTAGGTGAGGATTTCATTATCATAAAACTTAGCTTCAAAGCACCTCATGTATCATGATATTTATCCTGCCATCACCATGTAAATAAGCAATTAGTAATGATTTTTAAAAACTAACTAAAAGTTCTTTAATTTATAAAATTCATTATTCTTGATTCAAAAGAAAAACATATGTATAAGAAATGAATAAGACAAAAACCAACATATACTATGTAATTATTTATAACTAGACCAAACACATAATAATTAGACAAAAAACTAACATATTACCTTATCTGCAATTTCAATAAAAAAATTATAAATAATTGGTCCAAACATCTTTCTTAGCCTGTAAAATAAAAAATTTTGGTTAATCAACTTCATACCAAGATTACAACATAAGCACATCCATTAAATATTGCGAAATAGTTAAAATGAAACAAGTTAAAAGTAATTATCATTATCAATATGACTTTTTGAACATAATATTTCATTAACTGGTATAGAGTTGTTATGGATTAAAGAACCAATACCAGGGACCTAAAACAACTAAATGAAACAAATACTAGTACGTAAATAAGTAATCGTAAAAGAACAAATAATGGTTCATGCATCGCCTATTTTACCTTAATCGTAATTCAACCAAGAGAAAGTGTATAATACTTGACGGATCTCTCATAAAATGATATCTTAAATTAAGTGCAATCAGCAAACCACTACCCCCTTTTAGTCTATGATATCTTTTCCTCCAAACAACATAGAAAATAATGACCAACTTATACTACTAACATCATGAAAACCTATAATACAATAGACTTTGATATACCTGGAGGAATAACTCATACATTGAGTTGAACAAAATGATATTGATTGCTCTATGTAACAACTTTTCCTTCTCCATCAAGTGACCTGCGTGTTATAAACAATTGCTGTAACAGTAATAAGAATAAAAAACAAACAATAATGGTAGGTAAGTCTGGATCACCAGGTGTGCTTGTGGAGACACAGATCAAAGAAATATGTTGACATGTTTGCTAACCCTGCCTACATCTAACCAACTTCCAACATATAAATATAACCAATTCAGTGCGAAAACATACATTAAAAAACCTTCCCATTTATTCATAAATACACATTGAAATCATTTTAGATCAAAGATGAACACTATCTTATTCTAGCTAACAAAAATGATCAAAAACAAATCAGCAATGTTGGTTTGTTTTGTGGAATAGACCAACAAGTTTTACGGTTTGGAAGCGATAAAGTATAAAAGACCCATTCCAAATTGTAATACAGATATATAACTTCAAAAAGGTAAAGTTTACACGACCCATCAAAAATTTAAGTGAAACAAACCGTTACACGATCAAACGAAACCATGAAATAAACAATTTGGATCTCAAACCAGCAAAAGTAGCAGACTTGTTTAGATCTAGGTTCGAATTGTTCAGTAAGTTTGAACACCCGTAATAATAATAAAACTTGAAATGCAAGAAGTCTGAGCCATAAAAAAATCTTGAAGGTAATCTTCAACTACAGTCCTTCTGTCCTAACCCACAAATCATTAAAAGTTCTAAAACAAGTAAAGAGAATAGAAACGAGGTTTAAAACTTCCCAGTCTTACATTAGTATATGTGACTATATCCAACATATTTAGTTCAAGATAAACCAATATGACATCTAATTCATCAACGCTTAGATATGTGAATATATTTGCAATTGTTAATGCGGTTAATTGTTAATTTTAATTATCAAAGTACAAAAGGTGGTGCAGAGTAACTCCCTGGCGACCAATGACCCATGTTTTATTTTTAATAGAGTAGGTTTTTCTATTCAAAAGGGGGTAGTGGCGCAACTTGTAGCCCGTTTACCCGCCGCCCACTTGTAAAACTTGGTGGTTTTAATGAAGTCGTTTAATATTCTTAAAAAAAATAGTAATTAAAAACTCAAATACAAAACCTATGCAACAAACTAAAATGAAACACATGAGTGTGTGTTGTTAGAAAATCAAATACAGCATGCCAAAAGCAGAATGTATGATTTTTACCCTGTAATTGGATATAATAATCCTTCAAAATTGAGCATCCATAAGAAATAGTGGTTATGTAATTCCAAATTATAGTCCTCTCTGCGTGTAAACAAAAGTTTATAATTAATCAGTGCACAAAATACAATTACAAAGTTGGTTTAAGCATTTAATCAAACAGTTGGTGTGCGTCTTCAACCATTCAGTTTTAAACAACAACAAAAGAATAATAAATCCAACACTCTAATCTAATCAACCCAAGCTCTAATCTATTTACAAAAGTCTACAACCAATACATATTTAGATACAAACAAAAAAGGGTGGGCTCAATGGCATAAATACCTTCAAATGGATAAGTGAGGAGTGATGACTTCAAATTTTGAGTCACTGATCGAAGCAAACCGATTTAAGTATGGGTCGACTTCAAACATTATAGCAGTGTGGTGAATCGCCACCGCTTCTACCCTTGCACGTAGTCGCTGTGGATTATTTTTATTTTTTATTTTTTTGTTGCCTTGGGAGAGAAGATGGTAATATGTGTTTTGAGTCTTTGAGATTTTGAATGGCGATGAGGGACACAATTAGGTTTAGAATAAAAATAGTAGGAGGGAAAGGAAATTGGGTATAAAAAATTCTGGCGGAAGCGTATGAAAAGGTTGGGGGGAAAGATCTAGAGGGTGAGTTTGGAAAGAATTTGAATTTTATTAAAAGTACGAAATTTTCTAAATGTGTAAGAAGCCGAGTTAGTCACTTATTACTCGATATTAGCTAGAAAAATAACTCTAAACCAGCCGAGCTAAAACAAACTTGAGACGACCCGAGCATAAAAATAAGTTTGTTTAGTAAAGAAGCATGAGCTTCACTTATAGAGCTCGAGACGACTCACGAACCTAGGAAGCCTTTATTTACATATTTTTCGTTTAATACATTAAATATATATTTACATAACAATAATTATTATTTATTAATTTAAGAAAATATTAGTATAACTAACATATAATTAATTAATAACTAATAAACGAACTGAGCTCGAGCTTGAAAAACTACCAATGAACCAGGCTCGAGCCCACATAAGTTAAACGAGTTTGAGCCTAAATGAGCTTAGGCTACGCTTGGCTCATTTTCGGTGACACACGCCAAGTGCCATTAAAAACCCATGAAATTTTCAATGGCATACGAAAAGTGCTACTAAAAACCCAAATTAATGGCATAAAAGCAAAATGTCACTAAAAGTGCATACTAAGCAATTATGACATGCGTAAAGTGCCACTAAAAACTAAATTAGTGGCATAAAAGCTATATGTCACTAAAAGTGTGTGCCACTAAATGGCATTTTATTTGTAGTTGGGATATATTAGATAGGGATTAGGTTTGGTAATCTTCAATTGATAACCGTGTGATAACCTTTCGTTGTTTTGCAATCAAAGTACTTAGTCCTCATTTATCACAATCAACTAATTAATTATCTTAATCATGTCTATGTGATTTTCTCAATAAAAATTAATTACTTGAAGCCACTTTGAATACAAAACCTGGACGAATCACTTTTTGTCCAATTGTTTACATCTTAATTTTTATTTTGTTTTCACAATCACTCTCAAACAACCGAATTTTACATTTCTTGCAACTAATTAATTAGTAATAAATTAAGTAAACCAAACACTTTCCACAGTACTCCTTGTGGTTCGACACCTGACTTACCCTATCTAATAAGGTAATAAGGAACTGATTTTAATCTTATTTTTGACTGACCCTTCGACATCGGTCAAATTTTGGCGCCGTTGCCGGGGAGTCATGCGCAAAGTGTTATTTTTCTTAGTTTAATTAAAAATTTCAAAAAAATCCAAAAAGATTTATTTTCTGTTTGTTTAGTTTATTGTTCAGTATTACGCTGATTTTCTTGTTTGTTTTGTGCAGGTAACTCTTCAGTTGCATGCATCATACAAGACACTTAGGGAAGTCATCTCCGCTAGTATTCGATCCAGAGGTTGAGAAAATAAACTTTTGCCACGCTTTTTTTAACTGATGTGGCTAAAACAAACTTTTTAGTAAATTTATGTAACTATATTACAGAAACAACCACACTTAAAGTAAATTTATGTGACCGTTGCTACCGTTTAGCCACACTCAATGCAGAAAATGCTTGATTTCAGCAAGAAATGTTTTTACCTCTTAGCCACACTTTTTAGTAGCTATGGCCACTAAACTTGAATGTGGCTGTATGCTATCTACGATGACTCGATATTTGGTCACACTTGACTTGAAAAAAAATAAGTGTGGCAAAAGGCATATGGTCACAGTTTTCTGGTGTGGCTAAAGCCCTTTTTTGGTGTAGTAAATATCAAATTACTATCATGCCATTAAAATCATCTTAATTGTGACAATTATTCTTACTATACTCTTATGAATTAGGTTGATTCAATTGTACATGTTGCTTTAATAGTTGGACGCTTGCCAAAATTACTATCTTGTACACCTTTGGTACTTAATAAGATAGCATAGGTAAAAGAATAATATTTCAAGTTATCCATTCATGTGCAAATCATAACTTATTGATTAATTGGTGGGTAATAATGGAGGGCTATGAAGTGGTTTATAATAATGAAGGGTTTCACAGAGTTAATGTGGTATCTAATTCTCTATAAATGGGGGGTTACATGTTGGAAATGATATTAAGTGTGTATTACACACATATACAATAAGCATGATAAAGGGGAAAAATGGAAGGAAATAACAAAAAATAGATATTTGTGAAGAGTTTATTCAACTCACATCTTAAAATTATGTTGTAATTACCTTTTTAAAACATGCTTGGTACTTAATAAGGTAATAGAGATTAGTTGAACTCGTTGTTCTCAACATTGGATATTCAAAAAAGCTAGATTATTTACAATGGTGTTTTGAAGATTTACTTTCGTTGGATCTTTAGATATGTATATTTCATGCTAAAGATGAGTTTTATTTTCATTTGCAACATTTTTACATATAAAAGAAATCAGTTTAATGTAATTTTACAAATATGAGGTCTTTCATTAACAATGTTGTTAATCCTGTAAACGAACTGAACGAACACGAATAAAGGCATGTTCGTATTTGTTTATTTAACCTTAACCGAACACAAACACAAACACAAACACAAACACATAATTAAACACATTTTTTTGTTCGTGCTCGTTCATTTAAAAAACTGTCATGTTCTTGTCCGTTTATGTTTGTTTTTTTAAAACCTAAACCAATAGTTAATGAACGCAAAAACCAGACGTACGAACATAAATGATTTTAAACGATTTTATATTACTAAAAAAATCAATTACTAATTCGTTATATTTATACAAGTAGCTAGAAAGCCAAATTTATGTTATTATTTATATAAATTAAACAACTTATGTAATTAATAAAATTTAAATGAACATAAATAAACGAACAAAATGAACAAATATAAATGAATGTTCACGAACATAAATAATTGAACACAATGTTTGTTCATGTTCATTAATTTAACTAAACTTACAATTTTTCTGTTCGTGTTTGTTCGTTTATTAAATAAACAAACATAAACGAAGTTACCGTCAAACAAGTTCATAACCGTTTAGTTCGTTACAGGTTGTTTTACATGTAATAATTACCAAGAGGCATAGTTTGCCAGTTTTTCACTTTTTTTATTGCGAATCTAATTTTTTTTAGCATATGTGTGATATGCGTGTGAGAGAGATATTATACTATGTGATAATTTAGAAATAGATGAATGGTAACCTTCCGTTTTAGTTATTTTATAAATATATGTGTGTTATGATTTCCAATACGCTCCGCTGGTGTTGTGGTTTGGTTGTTGCTTATTATCCACAAAGTCTCAAGTTCGAATAAGGTTGAGGTTGTTTAGGTGTCCCCTTTTTTTTTCCTCTGTTGCGTTTTTGTAATTTCCTAGTGTTTGCATTGTCACTCCACACGTGTTGAGCACTGCAGCCATACAATCCCATCTCCACGCGTCTCTACCACACCTCCACGTCTTGCTTCATCCTTCCACGCATCTACTACACCTCCACTTCCACTTCTGGTTTCATCCTCCACGTCTTGCTTCATCCCCCTCTCTACTAGCCTAAAAATAATGGGAAATCACAATACATATGAGGGTGAGAAAGAGAGGGACGGGTTTCCGGGTGGTCTCTAAGGCGGTTGTATGTGCTCATCATCATCGATCGTAGCAGCGGCTAGGGTTTTCTTGCCTTCACAAAGTTTGTGGATCTCAGCAGCAGCTAATGTGATTTCTACGGCTTCAAATGGCAGTTTTTGTGGTTCGTATAATGCTGTGAGGATCTGCGAAGATTAATCTCCAAATGTGGCATTTCCTCTCTATTATCACCCCAAACGAATGCGGTTTCCACCGCTAGAAACGCTTCCTCCGGTTCGTTTCGCAAGGTTTCTCCTCTCTCTTTATCTCTCTCTGTATACCTGTGTGTCTGTCTATATGTGGGGGCTATTGTCATTTTTTGATTCCTTTGTTGTCAATTGTATAGGTTTTAAGCAAAATTGATGCTAATAGACTTTAGAGAGAGCTCAAAGATAAGGTCACGGATAATCTTCAATGGTTTGTTAACCTTAAATCTTTATATTTAAGTTGTTTTGCTGATTTCCATCATCATTTTAGCATTTGTAATTGATAAATTCCTCAAACTTTCCTTAAAGTTCCTATGTATCAATGGATTCATGAAACTGGCAATTTATTTAGTATCACAGATCTATATTATAGAGAGGATCATTAAAGTCTTGAATTTGAGTTGGGTTATCCAATTTCGTGCCTAAAGTCTGTTAAGATGTATTTGTTTAATATATAAACTTACCATGCATTCTATACTCTTAGTTATTTCTAGATTAATAAATTTGTCTTCCTAAGCCTTTTCATGAGGGTTTAATTTGTTGGAATTTAAAAAACGATAAAGGGGTTGATGTGTAATTTAACCTATAAGGGTATAGAATTTTGTATATGAAGTGGTTGTTGAGACCTCTCACTAGATCTTGAAGTTGAAGATCTAATTGGAACTGGTGAAGGGCCACACTATTCCATGGAGAAGCACCATGGCCTATTAATGTTCAAAATTAGTTAGTACAAGAAACTGAAAGTAGAAACTAGAAAGCGATGAAAAAGAAATTGGGTAGTGTGTGTTTTTTGCAGTAAAAAAGTTAAATGTGAATTTTGATTGACAGAGTACTCGACTAGAACAATAGCTAATTTTGATTGTAAATTATTCTCAACGTTATATGCACGTATGTTATAGTATTTGATGAGGGTTTTTTTTTGGTTTTTTGGTTTTTTATGCTTTGAAGCATTGCAAATGTTTACTTAACAACATCCCACGCTCCAGAGTACACGAGTCTCCGCCATTTTGTACACTTATGCCATTTCCTTTTACAATGCTTCCTCCATCCACGCAGCATTAGTAACAACTTTTACCTTTCTTTCAACACGCCTGCACACACATTATACTATATGTATATATATATCTATACACTATGTATTTCCTCATCGCAGCATTTGCTGTTACCGTGGCGCATTAAAAAACAAGCAGCGAAAATCAGACATATATATAATATAGTTATCGATTTGGTGTTGCATTAAATCAGGTTATGTTCTTAAATCTCTTGATTACTTTCTATTTGTTTTTTTTACGATCATAATTGATATTTGTTTTTTGGGTTTTAGGATTACCCTTTTGCTAACAAAGATTTGTCAGACATAGAATAAAGCTATGGATTCAAGAGTCGGACATAACGTATTGATTGTCGTTGCATTCAATCCGGTTCTGTTTTTTCATTGTTTTTTTTATTTATTAGGATCAAAGCAAATTAGACCGTCATATTATGTTTTTGGTTGTTTCCCAGGTCTGATTTAAGGGTGTTTTATTTTGGGTTTAAGTTGCCAAAAGCATACGAGGCTTATCGTATCTAATTTAAGGCTGTTTTGAGGCGGTATTTACATTGGGCATCTTTGGTTGGTTCAGATAGTCATTCTCAGAGAATAAGAAAAAGAATTCGAATCAAGGGACAACAGGTGAACACATGTTTCCTAAAACCAAATATGCGTTTGTATCACTTAATTTTTTTTCTTGTTGGGTTTTATGTGACGTTGCTTCCAAGTGGAAGATCGAGATGTGAAACTAATCGTTTGGTACAATTCAGTTTTAGGGTTCATGTAATGAAATTGATAAATTATATAAATCTTTTGTTAAATCCGGATGGATCAATCAAAAATATGTGTAGCTAAATGTGTAAGATGGGACAACCTAACGTATTCGTGGTTACCAGATTCTGGATTTTGTAGATATGTTATAGATCACATTTTAATAAGAAAAACCAAGTAGAATGTTACCTTTCAACTGCTCTTTCAGTGTTTCAAAGAGTTTAAACACTTTACCTTGAGAAAAGATTACTAAATACATACTATGTTCAAGTTAGAATAGATTTCTTATAAATAAGACGAAAACACGATACAAAACATAACACAAAGTTTATGGTTTTTGTTTAATTTAAACTAGTTCGAGTGACACCACGAATATGTTTAGCGGGTGGGTCGGCCTCATATATTCATGTGTTGACTTGCTTATGTTTATAAATTTGTTTTAGAAAGTACTGTATATTAGAATCCAGTTACCACTTTCTGGATTTTGTAGGTATCAGACATGTAGTATGTGATAATTTTTTTGTCATTTTTAGATTGTGTTACCATAGTTCCCATGTGCAGATCGAGTGCCACATCAGTTTGCTGGCGCCCAGAACACCGCACCATGATGGCGTAGTTGACAGCGCGGGGAACAAAATCAGTAACACTTGTACTCCATATGCTAACATTTGTATCATAAACATAGCTCTAAACAATATGTATAACACGTAGGTTGTCTCAGTGTTGGTGATTATGAACGCTAAATGCCATGCTTTTCAATGAAATTTTGATTACATGACAACCATTTAAATACTTTCTATCTTTTTTTTTTATTTGAACGGCTAACAAATTGGAATCACTCACGGAACAATGGAGTATCATCGTGCCACCAATGTTGCCACACGATCATATTCCACCACCAAGTCACCAATTCAGGAGGAAACTCATAATTATGAGAAACCCCCCTTTGTGAGATTCGAACCCAGGACCTTATAGCCCCTAAGTCTTATCTCACCATCAAGATGCCACTAGGCTATAATGCCTTAATAAAGTCAAGTATTAGTGACAACGCGCAACGAGAGAATTCCTACTTATTAGTAGGAACTTTTCCCACGTTATAATTTTAGAAAATTGTATTTTATTTTTTTCCCTATTTGAATTGAATGATTGGAAATTCAAGTTGTATCATTGGTGTGAATCATTGAAAAACATCTCCAACTACGAATCATTATGAAATGACTCAATGAGTGTAAGACAAGCTAAACGATAATGTGCTTTATTTAAATTTGAGGGTTTTTTTTTTTTTTTCTGTTTCGTTGATCAATTAACAATTTTTTTTAATATATAACTGAAAATACAAATCTATGCTTAAATAATCCTATCCTATACAAATCTATGCTCATATTTTTACCATGTCAAATGGGAAAATTGTTAAATCTCAAAATGAAAAGAGGTGACAATCACATTTTCTTAGCTATTGAATATCGTCTCTAATAACTATCGTCGGTCACTAATACCTATGAAGCAATAGAGACGACGTCGCCTCTAAAGACGTTAATTACTAGCTACTAGTAGGGTGCCCGCGCGTTGCGGCGTGTAACAACATTTAGATTGGTTAAGTTAAACAATAATCAATTGACCGAAATATTTGTCTTGGTGTGTGGTATAATCATTAGCGGGGTTTGACTGCATTTTCGGTAAAATCAGGGGGAGCATACTCAATATATAAAAAATATTCAAAATTTTTAGGTAAAAAAATACACTACGAACAAAACGGGAGGGGGGGGGGGGTCTTGTCCCCAAAGAAGTTCTGCCGGTGGGCATAACCGAATTAACCGATCAAATTAAACATAATGTATATAGATTTCAACTATCGGATTATACATTTTCAATATATTTTCCTTCCATATATATATATATCCTAAAAACACAGAGTTGTAAATTATATTATAGTGTTTTTCATTACAGAAATCCAGTTGAAAACTATGTCACAACGTGTATCTTCTCATTCAACAACTTGTTACACAAAAATTTTCTACAAACACAAATGAGATAAAATTCTGACATTAATGAATACTATCGGCTGAGTAAGTGATAAACAATTTTTAAACAAAATTTTGAATTCAATAAATAAAAATACTTTTTTTTACCACAATCGAATCATATATGATAGCGGAAATGCAAGCACATGAATATATACATAGCGATAATTTATGTGATACGCTAAGCAAAAAATTAGGGTGACTATGAGAAAGTGAGAATTTACATGTGCAAATGTAACTTCTCACTTTATTTTCATACCGGTTATTACTTAACACTAACATATCATTTTCTAAATTAAAAAAACTATAGCAATACTATAATCAAATTAAAGGGAACAAAATGCTCATTTATACGTTGTAATAACATTATGAAAGTATTAACGTATGAAAAAAGTTATAAACGTTTAAAAATTGTTCGAGTAGTTGGTTGAAATAAGGGTGAAAAAGTGTAACTACTGCATTATTTAAATAAACAAAAGTTGAGGGGGAGAGTGTGTAAGTATTGTATAAAAGACATATTACCCTAAAAACAGTTAATATGTGCATTGTGTGTGTTGTACTCTAACCAATTATACTTGTAAATCTAAATTATATGAGGTATTTAAGAAATGTATTATAAGATAGTATAGATATAGAAGTTTTCGGTTCATATTCGTTTCGATTATTACTTAATCTTAAATATCATTTTTTTAAATTAAAAAAACTATAGCAATACTATACTCAAATTAAAGAGGAAAAAACGCTCGTTTATACGGTATAATAATTTAAGAAAATATTAACGTATGAAAAAGTTATGCACGTTTAAAAATCGTAAGGGGTAGTTGGTTATAATAATGATAAAAAGTGTAATTACTATTTAAATAAATAAATGTTGAGTAAAAGTGAGGGGTAAATATGTAAGTATTGTGTAAAAGACATATTTGCCCTCAAAAAGTAGTTATTGTGTGCATTATGTGTTGTACTCTAACCAATTATACTTGTAAAACTTAAATTTTAAGAGGTCCTTCTGAAATGCTTTATAAGATAGTATAGATTATATGTAGAGTAATAGAGGCGACTATTGGTATGTATTTTTTTTAAATTCTATGTATTTTTTTTAAATCCGCCTAATTTTCCCGCTTTTTTAACTGTTTTTTCCGTATTTCTAGTTTCAAACCTGCTATTATTCAGTTTACGACACAGTAAAACAACATATATCACACACATGATTAAACATAATGTCACAAAATAACGTTGCGATCATCCTCGTTTTTAATCACAAATCATTTTACAACATAAACTATGTCAAATCAAGATCATCGACGCTTCCATAATCGTCGCTTCCATCATCGTCGTTTTCATCATCACCGCTATCAATATCGGTTTCTTCATGTGATAAGGAGAACTCTCTAATGATTTTAGAGAGATGTGTAATATTATTTATAAATTACAATACATACAAATTATGGAATGAAATTAAAACAATAACTACAAATGATTTACAAAATAATAACACAATAATGACAATAATGAGTGAGCACTAATCATGGAGATGATTGTGCTCATGATTAGCTATTATCCCTGCAAGCGAAACAGCGGTGACTGAACCCGAAGCATGTCTCGGAAAAACTCGAACTGAGGACGCGGTAAGCTTTTGGTGAAAATGTCAGCAAGTTGAAGCTTGGTAGGAACAAACTTAGTGTGTAGCTTCCCAGACATAACCAGTTCCCGTATAAAATGATAATCTAGATCGATATACTTGGCACGCTTATGAGAAACCGGTTCTGGCTCATGAACAAGGCACTTTTGTTGTCACACAATAGCGTCGGACGTGAAGGTGGAAGAGCATGAAGTTCCTGTAGCAAGTGAGTTAACCAGACAATCTCAGCAACAGCATTCGCCATTGCACGATATTCAGATTCACAGCTGGAGCGAGAGACTGTGGGTTGTTTCTTAGCACTCCATGAAACCAAATTTCCCCTAAAAATATAGAGTACCCATAAGTTGATCTCCTTGTTTCGATACACCGAGCCCAGTTTGCATCCGAATACCCTAAAATGGAAGAGGTGGTAGAACGAGTGCAAGACCATGCGAGATGGTGCCCTTGACATATCGGAGAATGCGTTTAACCAACTGAAAGTGCGTGTCAGTGGGAGCATGAAGATGTTGACACGCTTGGTTAACGCATACGATAAATCCGAGCGAGTGATAGTGAGATATTGAAGAGCCCCGACAAGAGAACGATAAGTAGTGGGATC
This sequence comes from Ambrosia x helenae, assembly GCA_030844895.1. NCBI lineage: Eukaryota > Viridiplantae > Streptophyta > Magnoliopsida > Asterales > Asteraceae > Ambrosia > Ambrosia x helenae. The sequence continues at coordinate 8,391 of JAUTDX010002472.1, read as the reverse complement.
CGAGAATGGAGTGCCTTCGGAATGAAAGGTATCGGTTGTTGAAAGAGGTGTGTGAACCGGTTTTGCTTCAGTTAGACCGGCACACGGGTTAGAATGTCATTGGCATACTTTGTTTGAGTGAGAAACAGACCATCTTTATTTTGAGTAACCTCTAGGCCGAGGAAATAACTCAAGGAACCTAGGTCCTTAATGGCAAACTCATTGTTAAGTCGGGTCGTGAAGTTACGAAGTAACGTAGAGTTGTTGCCAGTAAGGATGAGATCATCCACGTAGACAAGAAAGTACATAAGGTAATTGTCTTTGTGAAAGACAAATAAAGATGGATCGGCACGACTACAAGTAAAACCATATGACAAAATAAACGCACTGAGACGTTGAAACCAAGCACGCGGAGCTTGCTTGAGACCGTAAAGGGCTTTTGTTAGCTTGCATACATGATTCGGAAGGTTTGGATCCACAAAGCCGGGTGGTTGTTCCATGAAAACAGTTTCAGACAAGTGTCCATTAAGAAAAGCATTGTTTACATCTAACTGATGTAGAGCCCATCTATTTATGACGGCTAGAGATAAAACAATGCGAATGGTGGAGGCCTTGACAACCGGGCTAAAGGTGTGATGAAAATCAAGAACGGGTACTTGAGTGAAGCCTTGAGCAACAAGGCGGGCTTTGTGACGATCAATAGTACCATCCGAATGATATTTAGTGCGGAAAACCCATTTGGAACCAACGACATTGGTGGAAGATGGTCTAGGCACAAGTTTCCAAGTATTGTTGCGTTTTAAAGCGGCAAGCTCGTCACGCATAGCTTGCATCCAATGAGGATGTTTGGAGGCGCTTTTTAAACCTTTTGGATCAACACTACTCAAGAGAGAAGCATGAAGGCACGAGTGCATGACGGTGGAAAGATAGGAAGTGTGTTTTGGGTTTGGTTTGAGGTGCCCACTTTGGAGCGAGTCACCATAGGATGAGAGGGAGCTGTCGAGGAGGGCGAGTGAGCAGGGCTGAGGAGTTGGACTGAGAAGGATCATTATCAGGAGTGGAAGTGGGTTGTGGTGGTATGTGGGCTGAGGTAGAGGTATCGGATGGTGGTATATGGGCCGAAGTGGGCTCAGGAGGGGTAGGCGGATGAGAATTAGATTGAGGGGAGGGATTGGGCTGAGGTGCAGGCCCATCCGAATTAGTGTCAGGCCCAGTAGATTGTGTGGGTGATGGAGTAGAAGGTTTGCATAATGAGCAGGATCGATGGTTGGAGGGTACGGAAGATGAAGGAGCGGAATCAGCGGGTGGAGTTGGAGGCGAATTAGTTGGAACGGCCTCATGGAATGTAGAGAGAAAAGTTTGGAGATATCGGTATAGGAGGTAGTAGAGTTGAATGGGAAATAAGTCTCGTCAAGCGAGCATGCCTCGTAATGTACATACGAGACGAAGTCGGATCGAAACATGATTTGAAACCTTTGTATTGAGGCGCATAGCCAAGAAAAATACAAGGGTTGCTTCGAGGGGCAAGTTTATGCGGAGCATAGTCACGCAAGTACGGGTAGACGCAACACCCGAAAACCCGAAAATTATTGTATGTGGGTTGTGTGAGAAAAATGGTTTCAAATGGCGATTTGTTGTCCAACACTTTTGTGGGTAGACGATTAATGATATACACGGCGGTATTAAAGGCGTCAACCCAATGCTCAATGGGAACGTGAGCATGAAAAATCATGGCCTAAACCTGTTTCAACAATGTGACGGTGTTTTCTTTCGGCGCGTCCATCTATGGGGACGTGTATGGACAAGAAAATCTATGAAAGGTTCCATTGTCATTAAAGATTTTTCGCACATGTTGGTTAACGAATTCGGTTCCACCATCACTTTGAAAGGTTTTAACTTTCCTTGAAAATTGAGTTTGAACAAGATTCAAGTAATTTTGCAAAACTATATAGAACTCATTTTTTGTCTTTAAAGGATAAAGCCATGAAAAACGAGAATGATCATCAACAAACACAACATAATACTGATATCCCTCTTTGCTTATTATCGGTGAGGGTCCCCATAGATCGCAATGAACCAGGTCTAGGGGATGAGATGCACCTTTTTCATTTAAAGAAAATGGGAGTTTATGTGCTTAGCAAGTTGACAAGGCGAACAAAGATTCGGTTTAGGCAAAATAGATGTAAAAGATAAACAACCAAGTTTTTGCAAAACAGAAATAATATCATAGGCAACATGCCTCAAACAATTATGCCATAGTTCAAATGAGGCTTTGTTAGATGAAAGCGAAGCAACAAAAGCTAATGAGTTATCCCGAATCACATATAGGCCATTCTCGCAACGTCCTTCAGCTAGCGGTTTGCTTGTTTTCCGGTCCTAAATAAGAAAAAGGAATCCGAGAAAAGAACGTCAACGGGATAATCTTTTGTTAATTTGCTTATAGAAAGGAGATTACGAGTAATATTGGGAACAACTATGACATCGTTTAAAGGGATTTGATTGTTTATCTTAGTATTGCCAAGGTGAGTAATCGGCAATGACATGCCATTGCCCAAAAAAAAAAACAGAATTTTTGCCTTTATATTTTGAAAAAGATTTAAGATTACCAGTGTCATCCGTCATGTGGAGATCGGCTGCACTGTCAGCGGTCCAGTCGGGAACATCATCAGTCACATGACATTTCGAATGGAAGGCACGGGCAAGTCCTTCATCCGAAGCTGCATTATTGACAAAGTTGCAAGTTTAGGACATTTATTTGCGTAGTGACCATTGGTTCTACACAATTGACAAAGTGGTGGACGACGGGAAGGCTTGGATGAGTCGGATGAGGACTGGTTTCTGGTGGAGCCAGAACCAGTTCTGGGACGGCTGGAAGATGAGTTAGAGGGACGACGAGAAGAGGAGTTTGCATGAAAAGCAACGGGGGCAGGAGAAGGTGGGTGAAGAGAAGCGAAGAACTGCTCCCTGGCTTTCGGCTTTAGTGAGTAAATCACGAAAAGGTAAGGAGTCACGAGTGTGTGGTGCGCATAGCCGTGGACCAGCTTTCAACGTTGGACCAAGACCACACAAGAACCAATGAGTTTTGTCGGTGTCAGGAACGGGATGGCCAATGGCCGATAGTTGATCACAAAGACTTTTAAACTTGCGACCAAACTCAGCCACTGTGAAGAGCCCTTAGTTAACTGACGCAGGTTATCACGAAGAAGGTGTACACGTTCAAGGGACGTGCAGCTATATGCCGACTCCAAGGCAGTCCAGATTTGCCGAGCAGTGGAGAGGCCTAGGATTTCGGCAATAGCTTCTTCGGTTAAAGAGGCATTTAGGATGAGGATGGCTTGTTGATCGAAGGCTGACCAACTGAGATATGAAGGGTTCGGCTGCTCCTTATTTTCGACCAGAATGGTAGAAGCCGGAGGCAACAGGGAACCGTCAACATGACCAAGAAGACCTTGGTTGGAGAGAAGGGGTAGAATTTGATTGATATTGCCAGGAAAGATAGTTGGAGCTGGATAGTTTAACAGTGATTAAGTGAAGGAAGGCAGAAATAGGGAGTTTTGTGAGTCGATGACAGGGGAGGAGGAAGAAAGGGCGGCGCTGGCGGCAGACATGGGTGAAGGGTGTAGGGATCGAAAAAGGAGATCATGGTATTTGGCCGATACCATGTGATAAGGAGAACTCTCTAATGATTTTAGAGAGATGTGTATATTATTTATAAATTACAATACATACAAATTTATGGTAAGAAATTAAAACAATAACTACAAATGATTTACAAAATAATAACACAATAATGACAATAATGAGTGAGCACTAATCATGGAGATGATTGTGCTCATGATTAGCTGTTACTTCATTTAAAAAGCTTTTGAGTTCGCCCTAACAAAAGCGTAGGGGCTTATGCTAACAAAAGCGTAGGGGCTTGAGCCTTGCGTCTAGACGCTCCTAAAGTGTGCTTTTTAAACCAAGTTAAAAGTCATGTATGAATGGATGAGAACTAGTTCGTGAAGTGTATCGTTCTCTAAAAAAATAGCTTTCACTTTAATCTTTAATGTGATATATGTTCTAAATGCTTAAAAAATTGTTTAACATCCATGTAAAACATAAATCCTGTATGACTTTTTAAATTGTTTATAGTTCACTAGCTGATTACCCGGGGAAGATCCCGGGGTTGAAAAATTAATATCATTTAATAAAAAATGATAAAAAAAAAAGAAAACTCAAATCACGAAAAGAGTAAATAACTTAAACATAATCAATCTTAGTTAAAAAACATTTATTTAAAAATGTTAAAAAAAATAAAAAGCATAAGCCATATTAAACATAATAAAGTATTAAAAGGATAACCTTCAACATATAGATGTAGAATTTCATGATGGAGGTTGAAAAATATAACCATTCTAATAATACTAATACTAATAGTAATAATTATTACTCTTGTAATTAAATAAATAAAAAAAATAACCTTGCTATAAGGGTGACACCATGTGTTGCAGTGATGGGCTAATCTTTCTCCTAGCTTCTCTTGATGAAGTATACCTATCGATCTTTAGAAGAGTAAAATTCCAATGATAACATGGCGATTCGGCTGAATTTCAACATCGTAGATAATAACCTGGTTTAAAAGAAAAAACATAATTAATGAATAACCTGAACACTTTGTGTTTTTTTCTGTATGAATATAACCCCACAAAAAATAGTCGTTTTTTCTTTCGTTTTTTATAAAACTATGGTACTCGTTGGAAACATAATAAAATGCTCGTTAATTTGGTGTAATTTTTTTATTTAAAAAATCTCGAATATAAAAGATATTTATGTTTAAAAATTATGGGAGGAAGATAGAGAGAGAAAAATTTAAATTTGTTTTTAAATTCTTTTTTCTAAAATAACTCAATTTAATTTTAGTAATTGAGAATTAATTAAGAGATAGAGAGAGTAAATTTAGAAAAATACTCAAAAACACCAAAAACACTCAATTATTAAGCCCGTGGCACTCTCAAGGGACATATATGTTTCTTTTATATATATAGATGTATTATTATTTTTTAAGAATTTATTTGCAAAAATATAAAATACCAACTCTACAAATAGTTTTATTGAGTGGAGGTTCTGTTAGTAACTTTAGTAAAAGCTTGTAGATGAGAACCACAATCATGTCAAATGATCAAACCATTATCAAGTGTGCCCCTGAGATATCAAGGAATACCTTTAGTAGCTGACCAATGTCTTCGGAGGAGGGGGATGCATATATTGGCATCTTTGCAAATTGCGAAAGTCATGTCTTGTCTTGACAAAGTGTCGCTAGCAGGACTGTCGCTTTGGGAACTTTTCACGACGGTGTTGTGACGGTCGGTTTTCTCTAATACCAAGCAAAACACCATTTAGTGTGTGTAATTGTGATTTGTATTGAAATGTTGTAAATGTAAAGATTACAAGAGAGGGATATCTATAATACCGATATTTACATAAACTACCCTCTTATATTTTCGTACTTTAACTTATCATAATTACTTTGTTGTCTAGTAGGTTTAAAGTTTAGGCTAGCTTCTTGAGTTTCATAGCCTTGGGTGCATTATTTATTTATATTTATTATTGAACCTAGGGTCATGTTAAGTATCAAACTCTAGTATGATGTGAATTTTGTCACTTGTTTGTAGTTCTTTCTTAAATCACTTGTTAGATTTTTTTCCAGATGGTTAACTAACATATCCTCTAAATGTACTCTCAAATCTATAGCAACGTCCACTATAAGATCAAGATCGAGCTCTTAATATCTCTGGAAGAAACACTTTTGTTGCACACTATGATCCCACTAGGCTACAAGCCCTTTGGTAAGTCACATGTAAGAGAGTCGTTGAAATATAGAGTATTGCTTTTATAAATGAGATTTACTCAATGAATCTAAAACCACCTCGTGATCCTAGCCTTTCTGAATTTGTAAATGTAGCATACAACCAATGGTTGGGACCTAAATCGATTCTTTTGATTTCTAACAGAAAAATACATACTCATTCTTAACTTTTTCTTAATTATCCGATTAAGTTTTTGTAAAGTACCATCGAAATACTTTATTCAGACAATGACCACATATGATTTAAAAATATTATCAAGAGCATTCCAAATCAACCTTACCATAGTTTGGTTTGAAAAAAACAAACGAAAACCAAAGGAAACATAAGCGTCGGTACTGATTAATAGAAAACCAGTCGAACATTCATTGATTTGATTAAGTATGCGGTTGATGATTGTTCCTCGGTGATGCATAGTTAGGAATGATCAAGGGGTGGAAGAGGATTTTGATAGCATCTTTTGGATTTTTGTTTAGAGAGGCTTGAGCAAGATCAATGCCACATATATCAGCCAATCTAATAAGGTATAACAATACATCTGACAATTCTTCCCCTAAATGCTCTTTCTCTGATTCTTCCCAATCTTCCAACCCTCTTTCCACTTGCTCCCTTCCATTGAAATATCTCTGATAATTCCCCCACCTCACCCACCTGCATGAGTATATATGCATATATTCCATTTAAAACAAACAACCGTAAACCTTTGTATATGTAATATTTACACTCTTACCTACAAATTAACTTAACATACTTGGGTGTTAATCACTTTCATATGCATTTAGATTCGACTGGTAAGTGGTATGTGTTAGATGGCTAATTACTTCTAGGAATATTTTAGAAGTTCATGTACTTCTAAGTAGTTAGTTAAGCCTACAAACAAAATCAGTGAAGTTCTGACAATATTTATTTTCTGGAGTTTGTTAGTGTGGAACTTGAATTTTGACATAGTTTTTCTAAAAGTAGTATGTATTTTCTTAATCTACAAAGCCTTCTTTTTTTAATTTGCCACGGATTTTGCCAAGTTTACAAACCAAACTTTCATGTTTAATCATTCTAAAAAATCGTTGCTTATTTAGCAAGAGATTTTTTCCATAGCGAAACTCTGTCAAAAAATTTGTTTTTATGGTAGTGCTCTTGTTAGTGACGAATTTCATAATCTTTCTAAAACCTGTATACAATTCAGTAGCTAGATCAACTACTACTTGCTAGGTACTTAAATCTAGAGGGTGGTGTCTACATTAAAGATGAAAACTATAGAATTTCAGTAAACTTGAAGGGAACATGAAGGCATATGCCATATAGGCAAGTGATGTAAATTGTCATACCATTGCAAGGAGTAGATTTCTTGGTGTATGATACTTTTCCCAGTCCCTAGCATCAGCAAATTCTTGTAGTTTCTGAGACAATTCCTTTAAACTTGTGTTGCTATCTTCATTTTCTTCTTTTTCTCTAACAACGTCCATAATAGGGGTTCGTCGATCCCTATGGACTTGGAAGGGAGATGGAGGATTGGCAGTCGACTTGGTGGAGTGAGGGCGTGGAGAGAGATGCCAACGTCTATTGTCGTGGACTGTCCGTAGGAGACTCTTGTGGGTTTTGTAAGAGAAGGAGGAGAGAGAAACGAGGAAAAGTCTGTAGGAGAGGAGCGAGAAAGGGTTGGTCCATGTGGCAGACATGGAGGAATGTCTGAGGTGGAGGTTCGTGGGAACTCCCCCGATTTTGGATGTTCTAATGGCATCCATTGTCCTTTGAATTTGTGTCCCCAATCATGAAAATTTTCATGAATTTATAACATGAAAAAAAAAGGTTTCCTACGTTTTGTTTCATTTATTTTGGGAATATTTTTTAATTAGGAAAAAGGAGAAGTAGTGGTATGTTAATATTGGCCAGCCTAAATGGTCTAAGATTCTTCACTCCATTATATTCTTTGTTTTTTATTCAAAAATGGCTTATTGTTCTCTTTTAGTGACGAATAAAGTATAGTCTAGATAATATTAATATCTAGTATCGTCCTTTACAAAAACTTGAATTGATGTTTAGCGTAGGATAATATTAATATGGTCACTCATAGGGTAAGATCAAGGTCACTAGACCATTTGGAAAAGAATGGATATGCATATATATTGTAGCTTTATGGATTAAGATTATTTTATATATATCCTTGATTACTTTTTTATAAGTTTCAAATCCATGAATATGAAATAAAATTCAAAGACTTTTAAGTGTTAATTTCGATACTTTGGATTCTTTGAGATTATACCTGAAATTGAAGTTAAGTTTACTTACAGAGTTAATGTCTTCAAATTTTATCAACTAAAAGCCTAAAAGAATTCAAGAGTTGTTTCATATCTCGACAAAGTGTTTGGTTACAAAAGAAATCATGGAATTTCTATTTATATGCCCAAAGAAACTTTGTTTCATCAAACTACTAATTTTCATCAATTTATGTCGTTAGGCTGGTGGAGTGGTGGGTGTGGAGGGTTGATGATATGGGCAGCCACGTAGGATTCACGTAGGCAAATGCGTCAGTGGGGGAGTGGCATCTCATGACGATGGGCCAAAGGTG